>VFSX01000032.1:422500-457500 GCA_016618255.1 Chlamydomonas sp. UWO 241
CTCGCCTCAGGTACTCTACTTTCAGCATGCCATGCGCAGACTCGAGCATGCCCTTATAACCAAATCATAACCATATACAGCTTGGTGCTTATGAACAGGCTGGACGCCTTAGCTGAACGAGAGGGGTACCGGGCGCGGGGCCAGGCAGGCTTCCGGAAGAAGAGGGGGACCCCAGATAATGCCGTCATCCTGCAACACCTTATTGAGAAGAGCGGCCTCCAGCGCAAACCGCTGTACGCCGCCTTTATTGACTTCAGGAAGGCTTACGATTGCGTGCACCGCCCACTGCTTTGGGAGTGCCTTAGGAGCCTGGGGGTACATGGGGAGTTCATGGCGGCGCTGATTGCCATGTACGATGGGTCCGCAATGTGTGTGCGCATCGATGGGAAAGTGGGACCCGCGTTTCCTTCACACAAGGGGGTCATGCAAGGCGACCCACTGTCACCGCTGCTGTTTGGGCTTTTTATTGACGCATTGGAGGGAGTACTAGACGCAGAGCTCCCGGGTGATGGGGTGCAGATGGCGGGGCGGTTACTACGGCTGCTGCTGTACGCTGATGACTTGACGCTGCTGGCAGAGACGCCCGAAGCGCTTCAACACATGCTAGATACTCTGCACGCCTTTTGCGGCACGCGCGCACTAACAGTAAACGTTAAGAAGTCAGAAGGGGTGGTGTTCAATGACCAGTTCTGCCCAGTCGGGGCGGCAGGGGGGAGGGTAACGCTGAAGTTTGCAGAAGCAGATCTACCCATGACACACGAGTTCCCATATCTGGGCATGCTCTTTCACCACCGGCGGGCAGTGGGGGGGGACGTGGGCACCCGACGCTCTAGGGGCCAGCGCACCAGATACGCGCGAACTCGCAGATGATATATGATACGCCTTAATAATATTGGCATTAAGGCCCACTTGTTCGACACGCAAGTACGGCCTGTGCTAAATTACGGGTGTGAGGTGTGGGGCCCTGCGACGATGGCGGATGCTGGGGGGGGGCGTGTTTGCCGGGGCGGGCGGACGGTGGGAGAGAGGCAGGAGTGGGAGGGGCGCTAAGGCCGCACGCGACGGATGGCGCACCCTGGAGGAAGTGCTTCTGCAATTTACCCGTGCGTCCCTAGGAGTCCGCAGCAACGGGCAGCAATTGGGGATTTGGGCGCGGGAGGCGGGTTGGCGGCCGCTGGCGGCAGATTGGCTGCGCCAGGCGACGCGCTTTTGGGATAAGGCGCGGGGGCGGCCTGACGGTGACCTGCTTAAAGATGCGATGCGGGAGAGCTGGGGGCTGGCGGAAGCGGGGGGGACGTGCTGGGCGGCACGCTTGCAGGTGTGCCTCGGAACTGTGGGGCACACCCTGGCGTGGGACCAGGAGGGACCGGTACGCATCACCAACCTGCTGGACGTGGCGACCGCGGCGTGGCTGGCCGCCGCGACAAGCACACCGGCGCTGCCGAGCGGCACTACCGTGCGAGATGTACCTGAGGAGTGGTCGCGCGGCTTTAAGATGCTGACCTACATGCGGTGGATGGCGGGTAGCAACAGCGAGCCGCCGGCCCTTTTGAGCTCAGGGCTGAACAGTGCTGCCCGGATCACGGCTCTAGCTAGGTTCAGGATGGGGCTCCATGAGCTGCAGATAGAGCGGGGGCGCTACGCCGTGGCGGGACAGAGGCAGCGACGCAGCCAGCGGGCGTGCTGTCTATGCGGTGGGCTAGAGGATGAGGCACACATGGTATTTGAGTGCCCTGCCAATGAAGAGGCACGGGTGCGGGCCCACAGCCTGTTTCGGTCCATCCCTCGCCCCGAGGAGGCCGATTTAGATGAGCGGATGCGGGAGTTTATGAATCCTCGGCCAGGCCAGGAGAACCCCAGGTTCTGGCACGAGTTGGCTGACTTCCTTGTCGCCTGTTTTGAGACACGCACCGCGTGCACAGCAATCATGATAGCAGATGGCATGCTAGGGGTCTAATTTTGACAGCTGCCGGCCTCTTTCCTAGGGTCTAATGCGCCATCAAAGGCGTCCGACGGACTGTAAAATCGACCTAAACCAAGCACTTTTACACTTGTGCCCCCCACAGCAGTGTGTGCGGTGGGGTGGCTAAGCACCACCAGCGACCACTGGCTGTATCTGGCTTTGGGCCCTGTTTTTTTTTTGCTCGGGGTTTCGAAAGGCGCTCCCGTTCTGTTATGCTTTCGACGACCAGCCACTCGCCTCAGGTACTCCACTTTCAGCATGCCGTGAGCAGACTCGAGCACGTCCGCCAGCTGCTGGTCCCTGAAGCGGTGGAACTCGTCTTCATCGTCCTGTGTGTGAAGCCACAGATAGGGTTTATGGTTTGGGGTTTAGGTGGTTCAGATGTAGGGGTTTGAATTGTAATATTTTAGTAGGGGGTCTGCTGGTCACTGAAGCGGTGGAACTCGTCCTCATCGTCCTGTGCGTGCGCACACAAAAAGTTGGGGTTTAGGCTCAAGGTTTCAGGGTTTATGGTTCAAAGTTTGGGGTTTAGGGAGTTAAGTAGGAAGTTGCTGGTCCCTGAACCGGTGGAACTCGTCCTCATTGTCCTGTGCGTGGAAGAAAACAGCTTAAAGCACGTTGAATCTCCTGTTTGTCTTCGGTTTAGGGTTGAGAGTTTATGCGGTTGCTGTTTCCTGAACCGGAGCAGCAACCGCCTGCTGCTCCGGAGTTTTTTAACCGGTGGAACTTGTCCTCATCGGGCTGCGCGTGGAAAAATCCAGCTTAAAGCACGTTGAGTCTCCAGTTTGTCTTCGGTTTAGGGTTGAGAGTTTAGTTGCCACTGCTGGTTCCTGGAACGGTGGAACCCGTCTTCATCGTCCTGTGTGAAAAAGGGTTTTAGGGTTTAGGGTCAAGGGTTTAGGGAGTTAAGTAGGAAGTTGCTGGTCCCTGAAGCGGTGGAACTCGTCCTCGTCGACCTGTGTGGAAAAAAAACGGACACGATTTAGGGTTCAGGGTTTATGGTTTAAATGCAGTGTTTATAGTTTCGTAAGGGGGGCTGCTGGTCCCTGACGCGGCTGAACTCGTCCTCGTCGTCCTGTGTGTGCACAAAAAGGGTTAGGGTCTAGGGTCGAGGGCCAAGGGTTGAGGGGTTAAGTGTTTCGAGCCCTCGAGGGTTTAGTAGAGGTTGATGGTCGCTGAAGCGGAAGCAATGGAACTCGTCTTTGTCAACCTGAGCGTGTAAAAACACAGCTTAAAACATGTGGGATTTCCATTATGTCTTGGGTTTAAGGTTAAAAGTTTAGGCGGCTGCTGGTCCGTGGAACGGTGGAACTCGTCTTCATTGTCCTGTGTGTGAAAAGGGTTTTTAGGGTTAATCAAGGGTTGAGGGTTGAGGATTTCTAAATCCTAAAGGGCTAAGGGTTTAGGGTTTAGGGTTTCGAAACCCAACCTAACCTACCTAAACCTAACCTAAAGGGAGTTTAGAAGGAAGTTGCTGGTTGCTGAAGTGGTGGGGTTCATTTTCGTCGTCCTGCGTGTGCACAAAAAAGGGCTGGGGTCAAGCTAGGATTAAGGGTTTAGGGTGTGGGGGTTAGTGTTTCGAGTTCAGGATTTCGTAGGGGGTTGCTGGTCCCTGAAGCAGTGGAACTCATCTTCATTGTCCTGTGTATGAAAAAACGGATAGGGTTTAGGGCTTAGGGTTTAGGGTTAAGGGTTTAGATGTAGGCTCTTCACCCTAAAAAAAACGTGTTATGTGAGTAGGTCTGTCTTACCTCATCCTCGTCCCAGCTCGTGAATGAGTGCGGGTACTGCGCGTGATGGAAGCCCCAGGATCTCAGCCCTAAAACCCCAACCCCCTGGACCCCGACTTAACCGCGTGCGGGTCTTACGGGTTAAGTAATTACCACCGTCTCAGGTGGTAACGCCTTGCGGGTGATGCGCGTGACGGAAGCTCCTGTCTATACCATGAAAAAGGAAGAGTTTTTTAACCCTCCCACCTCGTCCTCGTCCCAGCTCGTAAACGCGCGCGGGTACTGCGAGTGATGGACGCCCCAGGGTCATAGCCCTGAACCCCCAACCCCCTGATGAAGGTGGACTTTAAAGTCTGTGACCTGTGAGTCTAAACCATGAAAAAGGAAGAGTTTTAAATATAGGTGCGTCACCCACGACTGAAAAAAACATCATCATCGTCAAATCCGCTTACCTCATCCTCGTCCCAGCTCGTGAACGTGTGCGGGTACTGCGCGTGGCGCAGCAGATGCGGCAGTGCAGACGCAAAGAGTGGTGCACAGAGCTGAGGGTGGCGCTCCGCGACTGCCACCTGTGTGTGTGTGGGGGGGGGGGGGCATACGCGTGTGTGTGTGTGTGTGCACGCGCGTGTGACTGTGTGTGTGTGTGTGTGTGTGTGTGTGTGTGTGTGTGCGCAGCAGATGTGGCAGAGCAGACGCAAAGAGCGGTGTGCAGAGCTGAGGGTGGCGCTCCACGACTGCCATCTGCGTGTGTGTGTGTGTGTGTGCATGTGTTTGTGCGTGCGTGTGTGTGTGTGCACGTGTGTGTGTGTGTGTGTGTGTGTGTGTGCTGTGTGCGCAGCAGATGCGGCAGCGCAAACGCGAAGAGCGGTGCGCAGAGCTGAGGGTGGCGCTCTGAGACTGCCACCTGTGCATGTGTGTGTGTGTGTGGTGTGTGTGTGTGTGGACGGGGGGGGGCCGGTGCAGCAGCGCAGACGCGAAGAGCGGTGCACAGAGCTGAGGGTGGCGCTCCGCGACTGCCGCCTGTGTGTGTCTGTGTGTGTGCACGCGCGTGTGTGTGCGTGTGTGTGTGCGAGTGTTTGTATGTGTGTGTGTTTGTATGTGTGTGTGTGTGTGTGTGTGCGTGCGTGTGCGTCAGGTGCAGCTACGCGGAAACAAATGGCGGTGCGCAGAGCTGAGGTGGCGCTCCGCAACGGCCACCTTCAGAGGGGGCACGGGAGGTGCGTGCATGTGTGTGTGTGTGTGTGTCGAGAGATTTCCTAGCCGATCGGATTCTGATGAGGAGACCGCCCAAAGGGCGGTTTGCCGATGGGAGCGAGGGAGGAGTTCGAAAAAGCCAGAGAAGAAGCGGGGTTCCGGGGGCGCAGACCCCGGGAAAAGATGTCAGCCTGGAGAGCGCATGGGGAGCTCTGCCAGAAACCCGAAGCGTCCAGGAGGCCCAGGAAAACCAACAGCCTGGCAGCTCCCAAGGAAACCTCTGGTGTGTGTGTGTGTATGTGTGTGTGTGTGTGTGTGCAGCACCTTCAGAGTGGGTGGTCAGGGGAGAGGAAGGGCGGGAGGGGGTCAGTTACAGTTACAGTTACATCGGCTTTCCAGCAAAGACTACCTCTAGTCCTAGTACCACCGCCTAGACCCAAGTCCAGTTCTGGCCCTAACAATTACTTGTGAGGGGCGGTAGCCACCAGCTGGCTGCCTGCCAACGTGTAGTCCCAGAGCAAAAAGGAGAGCTATTGTGCGACGCCTCCAAAATAGGTCCTAACTGCTTCTAGGGGATAGGGGGTCAAGTGGCGCTTGCCAATCTACTTGACCGCCGTGGTGGAGGGGCCGGCGCCTGAGGGGCAGCCGGACCGTACACCACGGCTCTCCACCCGACCCTATCCTGAGCACGCTCAAACGCCGTGTCCGAAAAAGTCTTCCAATCAGAACGAGTGCCACTAGTTTCGCCTAGCTGCTGAATCAGTAGCTTAAGAAAATAGTGTCGGGAGGAGGCTGGAGGCCGGCCTTGCTGCCGAGCCACATCCATTGTGCAGTCAAAAGTCGTACGAGGAAGACGAGAAGCCGGCATGCGCATCACATGGCCTAGCCACTGCATTGATCGCTTTGCCACAAGGCTCTCAATTGGCTCAGTGTCGCACGCCTGCCGAATATAAGTTAATCTGTGCCGGTCGACCAGGCGCACACCCAGAATGCGACGAAGGCAGTTAGAGTGGGCAACCTCCAATCGAGTCAGTTGTGTTTTAGTAGGGGCCCATGTTTCGCAGCCGTACAGAAAGTGGGGCAGCACGAAAGTGTTGTAAACCCGCATCTTAGACTGCACTTGCATCTTCTTGCTGGCCCAAATCTTATCAAAAGACGCAAACACGCCCAGCGCGCGACCGACACGCACACCGATCTCCTTTTCCACACCACCACTCTGGGTTATCCAACTCCCTAGATACTTAAATGCAGAGACGGTCTTCACTTCACCACCAGTCAGCGCAAACGTGGGCAGATCCGCGACAAAATCTGCTGGCAAAATCATCACTTCTGTCTTGGCGGCGTTGATTTGCATGCCAAAGCCAGAGGACACTTTGTCAAGGATTTTCAGCATAAGCGCCAACTGAGCTGGGTCATGCGAGAACAAACATAAATCGTCGGCATACATCAGCATTACTATGCGCTCAACCGACGACGACAACACAGAGCCGCCGGCTCGGGTCACGACTGACACGCCAGCCCCCTCTGGCATCATGTCTAGCGCCTTTTTCACTATGTGGTCAATAAAAACATTGAACAACACAGGAGCAATGACGCACCTCTGTCGCACACCAGACAACACGGGGAATTCGTGCCCGATTTTCCCAGCCAGCCGCACGGGGGGGTCAAGGTAAACCAAATCGGGATCCATCACAGGACATTATCGATAAGTGGAAGGCGCTCATTGGGGGGCGATGAGTGGGGCGCTGCGTGAGGAACGCCAACGAAACCACACAACAGACACATGACATGACACGCAGGCACACCCAACCACAAACACACACACACACATGCACACAGCCACATAACAAGTTGATCGACACAAAGTAATCGAGCACAGCGTCTGCCATGCCACACACACACACACACACACACAAACACAAACACACGCAAACCAAACCACAACACACACACACACACACACACACATGCGCACACACATGCACAGCACACACGCACAGCCACGCACAGTGTTGATCGACGCAAATTAGTTGAGCGCAGCGTTTGCCATAACACACACACACGCATGCACACACACACGCGCTCATGCACACACACATGCACACAGCCACATAACGTGTTGATCGACGCAAAGTAGTCGAGCGCCGCGTCTGCCATGCCAGACACACACACACACACACACACAAGCATAAACAAACACACACAAAGCCACAAACAAACACACGCATGCGCACATCCACACACCATGTCGATCGATGCAAAATAGTCGAGCGCAGCGTCTGCCATGACAAACACACACACACGCAAACCCAACCACAAACACACACACACAACCACACATACACGCGCACGCAGACACGCACACAGCCACACACCGTGTTGATCGACGCAAAGTAGTCGAGCGCCGCGTCTGCCGTATGCCTGCTCGCACTCGACACGCACAGCAGCATGAGCTCTGCAAGTCCCAGCGCTCGCGCCTCGTGCCCCGAAGCACCGGCCACGAGCTCAGCATCGCGCTCACTGATCGCAGTCACCACCCACGCAACCTGTGCGTTGTTATGGTGTTGTTTTTGTGTTGCTGTGGTGTTGCTGTGGTGGTGTCGTGGTGTTGCTGTGGTGTTGCAATGTTGCACAGAAGCCTGTTCGAAGCAGACGGCACTGATCGCAGTCACCAACCATGCGACCTGTGCGTTGTTGTGTTGTTGTTGTTGTTGTTATGTTGTCGTGTTGTTGTTGTGGTGTTGCTGTGGTGTTGCAATGCTGCACAGGAGCCTATTTGGTACAGGCGGCTGATGGCGGTGGCGGACCACCCATGCCACCTACGTGTTGTGGTGTTGCAGGGTTGCACGGCCTGTCCAGCGTCCGACGGACTGTACCATAGGACACAAAAACGCACCCCCCCATCCCCCCACGCACCTCTCTCAACCGCAAGCACTCCCTCTTCACACACCCCACACCCCCAACCCCTCCCCCACACACACACCTCTCTCGCAACTGCAAGCACCCCCGCGTTGCACGCTCCCCCCGCCGCTGACGCTCCCATCAGAGCCGGCCGGTGGTGGGAGAGCATCAGATCTGCAGCCTCTGTCAGGGCCTCCCTGTGTCAGGGAGCACAGGAGGAGGCAGCGGGTGCTAAGATGTGTATGTGGGTGTTTATTAGATGTGGCAGTATGCCATCAGAGCAGGCCAGAGCATCAGATCCGCGGCCTTTGTCGGGGCCTCCCTGAGTCAGGGAGCACAGGGCGGCAGGAACTGTTTAGATGGGGCGGCGCACCACCGACCGGGCGGTGACGGTATATCATCGTTTAGGGGCGGCGGTGGGGCAGCATTAGGTCCGCGGCCTCTGTTCAGATTCAGGGAGCACAGGCTGGACGGCGGTGCATTTTATATGGGGCAGTATATACCACCTAGGACAATGACGACAGTATAGATCGCCTACTAAGGGCGGTGGTGGGGCAGCATCAGAGCACCTGCGGCCTCTATCAGGGCCCTTTCGAGTCAGGGAGCACAGGGGGGATGGCAGGGCTGTTTCAATGTGGCGGCGGCAGCGGCGGTGTTAAGATGCAGCGACTCGATGCCCTTTGACCTGTTCAGTACGAGCACGCGGATCGCGTTCCCGGCAAACACATGCAGGTAGCAGATCCATTGGCTACACATTTGCATTTCTGACCAGGGTGTGTGTACCAGCTGTATGCCGTCACCTGTAACGCCCCCTATTTATTATCAGAGTATCTGCGGCCTCTGGCAGGCCGGTGGTGGGAGAGCATCAGGCCCGCGGCTTCTCAGGGCCTCCCCGAGTCAGGGAACACAGGGGGGGCGGCAGGACTGTTTAGATGTGGCGGCGGCAGCGGCGGTGTTTATAAGATGTGGCAGTGTACCATCAGAGCAGGCCGGTGGTGGGAGAGCATCAGAGCACCTGCGACCTCTGTCAGGGCCCCCCTGGGTCAGGGAGCACAGGGGGAGATGGCAGGGCTGTTTATGTGTGGCGGCGCCGGTGGCGGTGTTAAGGTGCGGCGGTCAACCATCAGAGCATCTGCGGCCGCTTGTCAGGGCCTCCCTGAGTCAGGGAGCACAGGGAGGGAGGGCGGGGCTGTTACGATGTGGTGGCGGCAGCGGCGGTGTTGAGGTGTGGCAATATATCGCATAGGGCGGCAGCTGGGCGGTGGTGGGGCAGCCATACTCCCGTCCCCTCCCGTCCCCTCCCCTCCCCTCCCCTCTCGTCCCCTCCCCCCCTAAATCCTCCCTCCTTTCCCTCCACTCTCCTTCCCTCCTTTCCCCTCCCTCCCTCCCTCCCTCCCTCCCTTCCTCCTCCCTCCCTCCCTCCCTCCCTCCCTTCCCTCCCGCCCTCCTCCCTCCTCCTCCCTCCCTCCCCTCCCTCCCTCCCTCCCTCCCTCCTGCCTTACCTATCGCCACCACCCTGCGCTGCGTTCCGCCCTGGCCCGAGAATGTCGGCAGCGAGCTCGCCCCCCAGGCTCATTCCGCCTGTGCGGGAGCCCTCCCCAGCGCCGCCGCCACCGCCATTAGACGCTGCTGGTGTTTTGGGGGGCGAGGGGGTGAGGGGGCGTGGGAGGGGGAGTGTGAGTGTCGGCAGTGAGCTCGCCGCCCAGGCTCATTCCGCCGGTGCGGGATCCCTCCCCAGCGTCGCCATTCGCTGCTGCGTGTGTGTGTGTGTGTGTGGTGTGGTTAGTTTATGGGTGTGTGTGCGGTGTGTGTGTGGTGTCATGTGGGTAGTTTGTGCGTGTGTGGGTGGTGGTGGCGTGGGTGTGAGTGTGGGTGTGGGTGTGGATGTGCGTGGTGGGCATGGTGTTGTGTGTGTGGGGGGGGGGGAGCCCGCCGCGACCGCCATTGGACGCTGCTGCTGGTGTGTGGTGTGTGCGTGTGGTGGTGGTGGGGGGGCGTGGTGGTGTGGGTGTGAGACTAACTCTGTGAGTGTGTGCGTAGGGGGAGAGGTTTGGAAGCGTTGGATACATCATGGGGTCTGTCCACGTCCACTCCCCCCACACACGCACGCACGCCCGCACCCACCCACCCACACCCACACCCGCACCCACACCCACACGCACACCCACACGCACACCCACACCCACACGCACACACCAACACCTGCTGCTGCTGCCGCGGGTGTTGACGCACCGCCTCCGGTGCCCCCCTCCCTCCCCCCCTGCGAGTAAGCGCAGGCACAGCACCCACAGCATCCACACACACACACACACACACGCACACACGCCTGCTGCTGCTGCTGAGGGTGTGACCCCCCCGCCGAGTCAGCGCAGCAGGCACGGCAGCCACTGCTGGGGGTGCGATTCCCACACACACGCACACACACACAAACAAACACACATACCAACCTGCTACTGCTGCCCCTGTTGCAACGGATGTGCCCCCCCCCCCCCCGCCCAGCGAGCGCAGCAGGCACAGCAGCAGCCGCATGGGGGGCGACCCCTCAACACACAAACCACCCACACCCACACACCTGATGCTGCTGCTGAGGGTGTGGCCCCCCCGCCGAGTGAGCGCAGCAGGCACAGCAGCAGCTGCATGTGGTGCGACCCCCCATCCACCCACACGCACAAACCACACACACACACACACACACACACACCTGCTGATGCTGCTCCTGCTGATGCGGATGTGGCTCACCCGCCGAGCGAGCGCAGCATGCACGGCAGCAGCTGCATGGGATGCCGCCCCCCCCCCCCCCCCACACACACACCTGCTATTGCTGCTCCTGCTGCTGAGGGTGTGGCCCCCCCGCCGAGTGAGCGCAGCAGGCACAGCAGCAGCTGCATGGGGTGCGACCCCCCATCCACCCACACACACACAAACCACACACACACACACACACCTGCTGTCGCTGCTCCTGCTGCAGCAGATGTGGCTCCCCCGCCGAGCGAGCGCAGCAGGCACGGCAGCAGCTGCATGGGGTGCCACCCCCCCACACACAAACCACACGCACACACACACACACACCTGCTATTGCTGCTCCTGCTGCTGAGGGTGTGGCCCCCCCCGCCGAGTGAGCGCAGCAGGCACAGCAGCAGCTGCATGGGGTGCGACCCCCCATCCACCCACACACACACAAACCACACACACACACACACACCTGCTGTCGCTGCTCCTGCTGCAGCAGATGTGGCTCCCCCGCCGAGCGAGCGCAGCAGGCACGGCAGCAGCTGCATGGGGTGCCACCCCCCCACACACAAACCACACGCACACGCACACACACACCTGCTATTGCTGCTCCTGCTGCTGAGGGTGTGGCCCCCCCCGCCGAGTGAGCGCAGCAGGCACAGCAGCAGCTGCATGGGGTGCGACCCCCCATCCACCCACACACACACAAACCGCACCCACCCCCCCACACACACACCTGCTGTTGCTGCTCCTGCTGCAGCAGATGTGGCTCCCCCGCCGAGCGCGCGCAGCAGGCACGGCAGCAGCTGCATGGGGTGCCACCCCCCCACACACAAACCACACGCACACGCACACACACACACACCTGCTATTGCTGCTCCTGCTGCTGAGGGTGCGCCCCCCCCCCCCACCGAGTGAGCGCAGCAGGCACAGCAGCAGCTGCATGGGGTGCGACTCCCCCACCCCCACCCCACACACACACAAACCGCACACACACACACACACACACACACGCAAACGCACACACACACACACACACAAATCCACACATCCACACACACACACACCTGCTGTCACTGCTCCTGCTGCAGCAGATGTGGCTCCCCCACCGAGTGAGCGCAGTAGGCACGGCAGCAGCTGCATGGGGTGCGACTCACCCCCCACACACACACACACACGCAAACCACACACACACACACACACACACGCAAACGCACACACACACGCACACACAAATCCACACATCCACACACACCTGCTGTCGCTGCTCCTGCTGCAGCAGATGTGGCTCCCCCGCCGAGCGAGCGCAGCAGGCACGGCAGCAGCTGCGGCGCCGCGGACCGAATCTCGCCGGGCGACATGCACAGAGAGGTGCTGAGGCCAGATGGGTCGAGGCGCAGAAATGCGGACAGGGCCTGGTGTGTGTGTGTGTATCAGTAGCAGCAGCAGTAGCAGCAGCAGCAGCACGCGTCTCATCTCAGCTGCTGAGCTGCTGTGGGTGGTCGGGCGTGTGTGTGTGTGTGTGTGTGTGTGCATGTGTGTGGGGGGGGGGAGGGGGGTGATGGGTTGATGGGCAGCCATGCAGACAGGGCCTGTGCTGCATTGGGGCGGTTTGATGTTACAGTAAGTTGGACGCCTAGGTTGACGTGTATTAGACGGTGTGCTTTAGAACTCAAAACAGCGGCGGAAAAAAACTAGCTGCCGCCCAGCTTCCGCCTGGCTTCCGCCTGCCTTGGAGATTTCTATGCATGGGCAAGTTTTTTTTTGTGTGTGTGTGTGTATGTGTGTGTGAGCTTGAGCCCGATGGGTGTTGTGAGTGTGGGCGGGGTGGGGGCGAGCAGGGGCGGGGTCAGTACGGTAGAAAGCCAACATTGCTGGCCATGTGTATGGCCACCCCCACCCAAGTTGGCCTCACAAGTCACAAGACATTTCCGAAAACGCCCAAGCAGCCTCCCAACGACACCCCGCCGCCACCCGCGGCACCAAGATGTGTGTTGGGATGATATTAGGCTTGTGGGGCCGTCGCGGGACCTGGGGAGAGGCGGGGCGTGCGCGCTGGGGGAGGGGCGCCCCCACTGCATGGGCGCATGCAACTTTCCGGCCAGCATGCGCGGCCAAAACTGCATGCCCGGAACTAATTCCAGCGCCGCGGGCTTGCTACGTATACCAATAAGCTTGACTTCGACTAGCGAAGCGCGCGGTCTTGTCTGCGTCACGCCCATGGTGTGTGAACATTCCGAACTTGGGATCGAAAGATCACCGCCGAGAGTCGTCTTCTGGACCTCATTTTACAGCCACAAGTTTGCACGCATGCCGATTTAGTTCGTGTTCGAAGGGCATCGCTTGTGGTTGAGTTTGCGCGCGTCCAGACGCCGAAAGGTCCAGCGGCACGCGAAAACACACCTCGTGCCGCTGGACCTTTTGGTGTCTCGTCGCGCGCAATCGCAACGTCATGCAACGTCATTCAAACACAAACTAAATGGGCATGCGTGCAAACTTTTGGCTGTGGAATGAGGTCCGGAACTGCCCCCTAGAAGGAGAACGACGTCCAAAGTTTGTGTTTTTTTGCAATGTCCGACTTTGTGGCACTAATGAGGCCAACATGGATGGGGGTAGCCATGTATACATACATCCAGGGTCCAAGGACCCTAGACCTTACAAGGTCTACGGTTTCCCCAGGGCCGCCCACCTTCAGGCAGCTGCTGCTGCTGCCATTCGCCCCCGCCGCCATCAGCACGCCCTGCCCCTGTGCGAACTCAACCCTAAACCTACACCTTAAACCCTAAACCCTGAACCCCTTGAGGCCATCCCCTCCCAACCGTCGTGCGCTCCCGCCGCAACCTGCGCGACGTGGACCCGTCGGCTGCCGTCTTCGACGTCCTCAGTGACCGCGAGGAGGCGCAGCACCGGGCACTGTGGCCCGCTTTCCTCGCCGCCAAGGCTGCGGGGAAGCGGGCGCAGTTCCACCGCGCGCGCCTCGTCGTTGACGGCGAGCGGGTGCCTGCACCTGCTTGCTAGATGGCATTCCCTCTGGGGGTGTTTTTGAAGGGGAGGTGGCGCCACACGCGTGCGGTGGCGGGTGCGGTGTGGTCGCTGAGTAGAGTGCTGCGGCGGGTGTGCTACTAGCCCCGCTTCCGGTGGTCTGCGGGAGGGCTTTTTGGTCCCTTCATGGTTTTATACCTTGGGTCCGCCCTCTGGCCATTTGAGGGGCTGGGTGTGCAGCCTGCACAGTGGTGCTGCTTGCTTGGCGCCCGCCACCAAGTGTGGATGGCGTTACCGTGGGCTACTTGTAGCTTGACCTTTTGTGGGCCTTGAGCCTTGATTCTCTAAGTCCCACTGGAGCTTTGGAACCGTACGTGTGACCGCCAGAAGTGGATTGTAAAACTCTCATCATCATCCCAACCTGGGCCCACCCCAGGGGGCAAAGTGGCCAAAACGGGCGACGCCAAACTTTGGGAATTTCTTGTGGCTTCCTTGGTTGACCAAATCCACTTTTGACGCGTGCTTTTGAGTTGCCGCCAATCTCATTTAGACGCATGCGTCGTGGGTGGCCGTGGCTTGGAGAGACGGTGAAATGCGGAACGAAACCGTTTGGCGTCCAACCGCAACCGTGACGTGTAACGTTTAACGCCAAACGATTTCGTTCCGTATTTCACCGTCTCTCCAAGCCACGGTCACCCACGACGCATGCGTCTACATGAGATTGGCGGCAACTAAAAAGCTCGCGTCAAAAGTGGATTTGGTCAGAGGCGACGCCGCAAAACATGCCGAAAGTTTGGTGTCGCCCAGCACAGCGACCGCGGCAACGCGGCACGGCACGGGACCCAGCGCCTCGTCAAGTTCATGTCACAGGTGGTACCGATCGGTAGGAGGCGTCGCGGGGGGCTGGCTCCCCGCAGCGGCGCGGCAGGGGGTTGGGTGCGACTGTTGCACGGCGCTCCGCGAGGCCCGTGACGGCCCCTCGACGTATCCCAGCACACGATCTCGACACGCATGTCTATATTACGTGTCGAGAAGTCATTCTGCACGCGCGATGGGGCCGTTTTGTCGACTTTGAAATTTTGGGTGTGGACACATTTTGGTCACAGGTTGGGTGGGGATGATGATGAGTTTTTACAATCCACTCTCTGGCGGGCACGCGTTCGGTTCCAAAGCTCCAGCAGGACTTAGAGGAAGCAGTCCCGAAGACCTGCCAACAGAAAAAAGGGGGGATGCCCCACGGAAGCGCCACCCACACGCGGTGGCGGGCACCAAGCAAGCAGCACCACAGTGCAGGCTCCACACTCAACCCCTCCAGGAAACGGATGGCGGGCCCAAGGTATAAAACCATGAAGGGACCAAAAAGCCCACCCTCAACCCACCGGAAGCGGGGCCGTTGTGCACACCCGCCGCAGCACTCTGCTCAGCTACCACATCACAACCCGCCAGCGCACGCATGTGGCGCCACCTCCCCTCAAAAGAAACCATCCTCTCAGGGATCTAGGACGTCTTGTTCAGAGTGAGCCCGCCGTCCACTACTCCAACAAAGGGGTGGGTCGGGCCCACCACACCCGCCCACCCGCGCGGCATCCCGCCGCCCTCAGCAAAGGACGCCAGCGCGTCCCACAGATCCATCGTCGCCAGCTCCCCCGCCCGCTCAACCGCCACCGAGCGAGCAGGGGGCTGCACACCATCACGCGGGCACGTAATGCGCCACAAGTGGCGGCGGCCTCGCTCCATGGCGTCCACCACGAGCGCTGCCACCACCGCCCACACACCAGCACGCACCCCAGCGGGAGGCTGCAGCAGCCACACCTGGCAGCACGTGATGACCGGCGTAGGAGCAGGGAGGGCAGCAGCAGCAGCCACCACCACCGCCTCCGCCACCGGGCACCCCCAGAAGCTGTGCACACGCCACGCCGTCGCCGGCGGCCCGTCCTCCGTCCGTGGGGATGGCCTTGAGAGAGTTTAGGAACCCCGTATCCCTTAAGAAACCCACCTTCAGGCAGCGGCTGCTGCTGCCGTTCGCCCCCGCCGCCATCAGCACGCCCTGCCCCTGCGCGAACCCAACCCTAAACCTTAACCTTAAACCCTAAGCCCTGAACCCCTTGAGAGGGTTTAGAAACCCTGTACCCCTTAAGGAGTACCCATTCTTAAAAGAAACCCACCTTCAGGCAGCTGCTGCTGCTGCCGTTCGCCCCCGCTGCCATCAGCACGCCCTGCCCCTGCGAATACAATGGCAACGGCAGGGCTTGGGGTTGAGAGTGTGTATGCCAGCGTTTGTGAGCGTGACACACGCATACACGCACGCATGCACACACAAACACACACACGCGCGCACACACGCACAGACAAACACATGCAAAAGGTCATGCGCCAACAAAGGAGTCCGACGGACTGCAAAATCGACCATACACATACACACACGCACACGCACACACACACCAGCATCAGCAGCTGCGGCACCTGCGGCAGCACATAACCTACCACACACACACACACACACACGCACGCACCAGCGCCAGCAGCTGCGGCATCTGCAGCAGCACAGCACCCACCCTCCACCCCACCCCCACAAACACACACACGCTTACACACACACACACACACACACGCACCAGCGCCAGCAGCTGCGGCACCTGTGGCAGCACAGCGCCCACCACCGCCTTTCGCTTGGCAAATTCAAGGCGGTCACACTCCTCAGCAAGGGCGGTCAGGAGGCGCAGGGAGCCGTCCACGTCCTGTGTGTGTGTGTGTGTGTGTGTGTGTGTGTGAGGCGGTCACACTCCTCAGCGAGGGCGGTCAGAAGGCGCAGGGAGCCGTCCACGTCCTGCGTGTGTGTGTGTGTGTGTGTGTGAGGCGGTCACACTCCTCAGCGAGGGCGGTCAGAAGGCGGAGGGAGCCGTCCACGTCCTGCGTGTGTGTGTGGGGGGGGGGTGCGTGTGTGTGTGTGTGTGTGCGTGCGTGTGCGCGTGTGTGTGTGTGCATGTGTGTGTGTGTGTGTTTCAGGCGCTGGTCGGTCCCCCGCTATTCGAAAGACATCCCAGCGCACGGGTCAGACCTCGTAAAAATAGCCGAGGTGTACTTTTGTTAGTAGTACAGGCATTGCCGGTGCATGCGGACGGCCTCGTGTAACGCTTGGGTGCTTGGTTGGGTGTGTGTGTGTGAGTGTATGGCCAGGCGTCCGCCGCTCCATTCTCCCGCCTAGTGCGCCACTGATGTGGTATGGCATCATCAGTGCATCGAGCACACCCACCTGCCCGTTGCCCGCCGCCCATCAGTGGTGTCATTAGCGCCCCCGCTGCCCCCGTAGAACCCGCTGCGGGGGCAAACCGGGAAATTTTGACGACCACGCGGGGGGCAAATCGCGGGAATTTCGCTCCGAAAAGTGTAAAATTGTCGATTTTCACACTTCTCGCCTGAACAAATGCCTACTTGCAGTTCGGCATGTTCCCACACATGTTGCGGGGGCAAACACGACATTCTTGGTTCCCCGTAATGACACCACTGCCGCCCATGATGGGACTCCCTTAGGAATCCCTACTGCAAGGACCGGCTCGTGAGGACCGCCTTGTAAAATTATGTAGGAAAGGCGTGCCTTGGGAGAACCACCAACACCCCACCTGCCCGCTGCCCGCCGCCTGTAGGACTCCCTACTTAAGGCACGAGCCCTTCACAAGACGCTGACGCCTTGTGGACGTCTGGTAGGAGGGGTGTGCCTTGGCGGAACAACTACCACCACCACCCACCTGCCCACTGCCCGCCGCCTGTAGGACTCCTGTCTACAGAGGCCTCCCTATATTAAGGCCTTGCTTATCTGTACCCAAGGATGCCTTGCGGACGTCCTACAGTGGAACCGCCACGACCACCCACCTGCCCGCTGCCCGCCGCCTATAGGACTCCCTACTCTGAGGCATACATGGACACGAGCCCTTCACAAGATGCCCTGACGCCTTGTGGGCGTCTTATAGAAAGAGGGGTGGCTTGGCGGAGCCACCACCACCCCACCTGCCTGCTGAAGGCATCCCTTCTGGAATAAGGCCTTGTTTATCTGGACACAAGGACACCTTGTGGACGTCTAATCAAATACGACGGGTGTGCCTTGGCGGAACAGCCACCACCATCACCCTCCTGCCCGCCGCCGATATGAATCCTGCATACATAGAGGAGTCCCTAGAAGGCCTCGCTTGCATGGACCCATGGATGCCTTGCGGACGTCCTATGATGATGGACATTACAGTCTGTGTGACACCAGCAATATAGTGGAACCTAAAGTGGAACCTTTAGTGGAACCACCACCACCCACCTGCCCGCTGCCCGCTGCCCGCCGCCTGCAGGACTCCCTACTATAAGACCTTGCATATCTGGACGCAAGTCCTTCATAAGACGCCCTGACGCCTTGTGGGCGTCTTGTAGGAGGAGGGGTGTGCCTCGGCAGAACCACCAACACCCCACCTGCCCGCTGCCCGCCGCCGATACGAATCCTGCCTATAGAGGACTCCCTATAAGGTCTCGCTTTTCTGGACCCAAGGATGCCTTGCGGACGTCATAAAGAGGAACCACCACCCACCTGCCCGCTGCCCGCCGCCTGCAGCGCGCCCCCCATCAGCTGGCACGCGGCCTCTGGCCCGCTGAGCGCTGCCATCGCCGCCAGCGCCTGCGCCAGGCGCCCCGACACCAGCGCAGCGTCACCGCCGCCGACACTCAGCTGGTGGAGCTTGGAGCTGCGCAGGCATACGCAGACGATGTGGGGTGGGGGTGATGATGAGTGTACAACCCACTTCTGGCGGTCACACGTACGGTTCCAAAGCTCCAGCAGCGGGTGGAGCTTGGAGCTGCGCACGCATGCGCGGGCGATGTGGGGGGTGGGGGTGAGGAAGGGACGGTTTTACGATGGTGATTTTCACAATCCACTTCTGGCGGTCACACGGTCGGTTCCAGAGCTCCAGCAGGACTAAGAGGAAGCAGTCTAGACTGCTTCCTAGATAGGAGACCGCCAATAAACAAAAGGGGGGATTCCCACGGTAAACGCCACACATCCACAGTGGCGGGCGCCAAGGAGGTTGTGACCATGCTCAGCCTCGCTTAGAGTGTGCGGGTGTGTGTGGGGGGGGGGGGACGGATGATCATCGCGTGGTTGTGTGTGCGTGTGTATTCGTGGCAGGCAGCCGGCTGGTGGCTACCGCCCCTCACAAGTAATTGTTAGGGCCAGAACTGGACTTGGGTCTAGGCGGTGGTACTAGGACTAGAGGTAGTCTTTGCTGGAAAGCCGATGTAACTGTAACTGTGTATTCGTGGGGGGTCACGACGGCGGCGCCAGTACTTGCGCGACCGATCACACACACGCTCTGGCTGTATGTGGGGCTGGCGCTGGGGGGTGGCCATCCTCGGATCGATTGAGGTGTGTGTGTGTGTGCATGCGAGCGTGCATGGGCACGCATGGCATGGCGTACTACCCCCTCACCCGACCACGCCACGCAGCTGCTCCCTCTGATCCTGCCCCAGGCTGCCCCACTCGGAGCGCGTCTTCGCCAGCAGCATGTTGGCGGCGAAGAAAGCCACCTGTGGGGGCGTGGACGGCTCCAAGAGGCCGATGCAGCCGGACCATGCTTCTGGTTGGAGTGCATACTGCGCCAGCCAGGTGTTGGCGTGCGCCTGGGATCCCGGGTCGTGGCCGAACAGCGCGTTAAGAGCAGCATGGAAGGGGTCGCCCATCGTACGTGAATGCAAGAGATCACACTGGGGGCCTCAGTGATCGAAAATGTGCGAACAGGTGTGACAGATACGTCCGTAAAACCCTGACCGCTGGGCGTGACAGCCCTTGCAGCTGTCCCCTTTGTCCTACCACGCAACCACACCGCGTGACGTAGGGGAGGAGCAGCTGCAGGCGACCAAGACGGTCCTTCCAGCTGCTGTTCCACGCAGACTGCCCTGGCCACGAGACTGGCCGCCCTCCCCTCAATAAAGCCGCTCTTTTGGCGCAAATATGGCTGCGGAGGAGACGATGGTGAGCGAGGGGGTGCGCAGTCATGCGTTAGCGTAAAGAAACCTCCTCGCTGAACGTTTCTCTGCACGCCGGCGCAGATGGCCCTGCTGCAGGAGGCACTGGTGGCGAGCGGCGCATGGGACGGCACCAAGCACGGTGGGGGGAGGGGGAGGGTGGAGAGCAGGCCGCGCCGTGTCGAGCGGAATCGAGGGCGCGCATGGGGGTTTCCACTTGAGGCGCATGTGTTGCATGGGCCTCTCAGAGACAGGGCTTGTCTGTGCTGCCAAAGCCAAAAAAAACACCTGCATCATCGAGCCCGCGACAAAACCTGCACACACCCGCACAAGCACACACACACACACGCACGCGCGCACAGACGCCTACGTGCTGCGCCGCTTCCTCAAGGCGCGCTCGTGGGACGTGTGCGCCGCGCGCGACATGTGGCTGGCCATGCTCAAGTGGCGCGCCGCGGTCGGCGCGGACGGCGTGCTGGAGAGGCAGCTGCTGAGCAGCGAGCGGAGGGCGCGCTTCAATGCGCTGTACCCGCACGGGCTGCACGGCGTGGACGCCCAGGTGTGTGTGTGTGTGTGTGCGTGTGCGTGTGTGCGTGTGCGTGCGTGTGTGTATGTAACTCCCCTGTGCGGCCTGCCCGCAGGCGCCCTTGCAAGGGCAAGCGTTGGCAAGGCTCTAGTACAAAAAACACCCCTTTGTTCCTGCGGAACACGCATTTGTGCGTTGTGTGCGGGCGGATGCGTCGACACACGCGAATGCACGGCGGGTGTGCTTACCACCAAAGCCAGACAGGTGCAATGTTGGGTGCGAATGATGCCATTCTCCCTGCCAACCCCCCCAGACCTCACGCACACACGCTCACGTGCACGCGCACTCTACCGCCTGACTTGACCGCCCGCACCTGCACACCCACGCCCCCACACACGCCACACACAACACACACACACGGCTGCCCACTGCTCATCTACCGCCTCCCACCTACCCCATGCCACCCACCCACCCCCAACCAAACAGCACACACACACACATTGCCTTCCGGTGCTACCGCCCCCATGCACGTCCCCCCACCAACACCCAACCAACCAACACGCACAGGGTCGCCCTGTCCTCATCTACCGCCTCGGCACGACCAACGTGGCGGGCCTCAAGAAGGAGTTCCCAGACGCGCTGCTGCAGGAGCTGCACGTGCAGGTGCGTGTGTCGTCCCCCTCACACATACACACATGCACACACACACACACAAACACACGCCGTTGCTACATGCAAGAGTGCGCTGCTGCAGGAGCTGTACATGCAGGTGCGTGTGCCGCATGCATGTGTGTGCGTGTGGCACACTCACCCGTTGTGTGTGTCTGGCACACTGGCCCGTTGGCGGTGACCCTGGTGTGTGCGTGTGTGCGCACGTGCAGGAGCGTGTGGTGCCCCCCCTCCCACACGCACATGCACACGCACATGCACACACGCACACACACACGCCGTTGCTACATGCAAGAGTGCGCTGCTGCAGGAGCTGCATGTGCAGGTGCGTGTGCCGCATGCATGTGTGTGTTTCAGTTACATCGGCTTTCCAGCAAAGACTACCTCTAGTCCTAGTACCACTGCCTAGACCCAAGTCCAATTCTGGCCCTAACAATTACTTGTGAGGGGCGGTAGCCACCAGCCGGCTGCCTGCCAACGCATATGTGTGTGTGGCACACTCACCCGTTGTCTGTGTCTGGCACACTGGCCCGTTGGCGGCGACCCTGGTGTGTGCGTGTGTGCGCACGTGCAGGTGCGTGTGGTGCCCCCCTCCCACACACACACATGCACACACACATGCACATGCACACACACACACGCCGTTGCTGCATGCACAGCAGAGAGTGCGCCGTGCGTGTGGCGTCCCCGTGTGCCCCCCCCCCCCCCACACACACACACACGCACACATGCGCACGTAATGCACATGCACACACCGACACACCGACACACATACACACACGCATGTGTGGCGCCCCCTGTGTGTCGCCCTCTCCCCCACACACGCACACATGCACGCACGCACACACGCACACACCAGGGTCACCGCCACCAGGTCAGTGTGCCACACACACACACATGCATGCATGCACACACACGCACACGTGCACGTAAGCACGCATGCACACACACACAAACACACACATGCACACACACACACACATACACAGGCAAACACACATACACACACCCACACGTGCCATGCTGCGTGCGAGATTGGCATGTGCATGGCGCTGCCGGCGTGCTGTCTCTCTCACACACACACACATACGCACACCACATACCCACACACACACACACACATGCAGACACAAGAGTTTGTCATGCGCGTGGCGCTGCCGGCTCTCTCTCTCTCTCACACACACACACACACACCACATGCACACACACGCACACACACACGCACACACCACATGCAGATGCAAGAGTTCGTCATGCGCGTGGCACTGCCGGCGTGCTCACACACACACGCATACACACACACATGCACACACACACGCACACACACACACAACATGCAGACGCAAGAGTTCGTCACGCGCATGGCCCTGCCGGCGTGTTCTCTCACACACACACGCACACCACATGCACACACACACACACCACATGCAGACACACAGACACACACATACACATACACACCACATGCAGCCGCAAGAGTTCGTCATGCGTGTGGCGCTGCCGGCGTGCTCTCTCTCTCACACATACACACACACCACATGAACACACACACACCACATGCAGACGCAAGAGTTTGTCATGTGCATGGCGCAGCCGGCGTGCTCTCTCTCTCTCACACACACACACACACCACACGCACACATACACACACGCACACACACACCACATGCACACACACACACCACATGCAGACGCAAGAGTTTGTCATGCGCGTGGCGCTGCCAGCGTGCTCTCTCGCGGGCGGCATCCACGTGGACCAGATCACGATGATCGTCGATCTCGAGGGCATGGGGATGTTTGATATGCCCAAGGCAGGTTGGGGAAGCAGGAGAGGGGGGAGGGCCTGGTCGACGCGTCACGGCGCCATGCATGTATACAGACCCGACAGGTTTGCGTGCACACACAGACACACACACACATGCACACGCACACAAAGGTCAAGGATCTGTCAGTCAACAGACACAACTACCCACGTACACACACACACACACACACACACACACACACACGTGCACGCACGCACGCTGCCTCACACACACGTACACAGGTCAAGGAGCTGCTGCTGCCCAGCCTCTCAGTGAATAGAGACAACCATCCACGTACACACACACGCGTGCTCTCACACGCACGCTCATGCATGCACGCTTGCGTGCACACACACACACACAGGTCAAAGAGCTCCTCCTGCCCAGCCTTTCAGTGAACGGAGACAACTACCCACATACATACACACATACACACATGCTCACACACACGCACACACAGGTCAAGGAGCTGCTCCTGCCCTGCCTCTCAGTGAACGGAGACAACTACCCAGAGACGCTGGCACAGCTCGTGATTGTCAACGCACCGTCGATGTTTGACTCGGCGTTCGCTGTGGTCAAGCGGCTGATGGTGCGTCATGACACACACATACGCACACACACACACACACACTGTGTGTGTGACAGACATGCATGCCTGTATGCACGAATGCACGACACACACGTGCGCTCATGCACGCGTGGTGGCGACTGTTTGACTCGGCGTTCGCGGTCGACAAGAGGCTGATGGTACGTCTGCAGGGGCGGAGCACGCACACACACACACACATGGTACACACACACACACACACACACACATGGTGTGTGACACACGCACGCGTGCCTGCATGCACAAACGCGACGACTGTACCAGCCGTAGCGGATGATGAGTATCGGCTGATGAACAGCCGTAGTGGCTGATGATGAGCAAACTGGGGCGGAGCATGCACACGCATGCGCACGTGCATGCATGCATGATGACTGTTCAACTCTGTTTCCGTGGTCGCCAAGCGGCTGCTGGGGCGCCTGCAGTGGCAGTGTACGTGGTACGTGGTACGTGGCCCTGGACCCAGCAATGCGGCGCTGCTGGTGACGAGGATCTCCGTGCCGCTGACGAGCGGGGTAAAATACGACTGGCCCGGCTCCTGCTAGACTGCCCCTCGGTGGAACACTTCAGGAGCGGCTTGCCCGGCGCTGCCATGGCTTGGCGAGTAGCCGCGGCGCTGCCGCGGCCCGTGCTGGGAGACGGCCCTTATCCTCCCCCCATGCAGGATGCCATGCGGCACCGATCTCGACGAGTTGATCGACGAGCGGAGGAGCTGGCGCCCGTCAATGCATGCTGGACATTGGTCAAGATGGCTGCCCGTGGAGGCGGGCTACCATCACGGCTTCAGCGGTGGCGACCGCCGAGGCAACACAGAGTAAATCCGCTTCACCAATCGCAGCGTTCGTCACCGCGCTCATCCTCGGGTCGCTCGTCTGCCGGTGACTGGCGTTGGAAGGTCTTCAGGCAGCCTCCATGACAACTCTGTCGTCCATGCACCCCTGGAGGGTGAGACCTGGCCATGCATGAGGCATGGGGCGCCGGCTGAGCCCCATGCAAACGAGAGCTGGACAGCCATGCACTGCCAGGCGGGGACCGTTCCAGTCAGCGCCAGTCGGCTCTGCCGGCTTGACTGGCCACAAGGCCACTACTGTGACCCTGAGGAAGGTCCTCTCCTATATGCTCCTTGCCAGACATGTCTCTCAGAGACCGCTGTTTGGGGTAGTCTAGCCGGCGGGAGCGGTAGTCTATCGGCCGGGAGCCGGCGGTACCCTAGTACTTAAGTGTGCTGGAGTATCGGCGGGTGTCTCTAGTAGAAGAGTAGCCTGCTTAGCTGGAAACCCCGTGTTACTTGTTACCAGCAGACACGCATGCGATCATGGACATACGCACACACAGGCAGGTACAATACGCCAAAGCTGCTGTCCGACAGACTACAAAATCGACCGCAGGCATGTGCGAGCCAGGCGGTAGCTAGCCGCACGCGCACGCACACGCTGCCTGGCTGCAGCGGCTGCCTGCTAGCCGCATGCATGCAGTTATGGCCGCAGCATCGACAGATGAGTGCTGGAGCAGCAGGCGCATGCCTTCCGTGTGGCCTTCACCAGCAGCCTGCATATGAGAGCGGTGACGCTCCCACCCGTAGTACCAGCAGTCATGACGACGCAGACAGATACCAAAAGATGCAGACAGAACGCAATGAATATTGCCAACTGTGTGCACACAGAGCCCTGGCACGCAGCGCAAGACCACCGCCCTCGGCAAAAACTTCCGCCTGGCACACACACGCACACCCATGCACGCACAGCGGTCGTGCTGAAAGACCGCCTCCTCCTTTCTCTATGACCGCAGAGCCCCGACACGCAGCGTAAGATCACCATCCTGGGCAAGAACTACCGCCCGGCGCTGGCGAAGCTGGTGCCAAGGGAGAGCCTGCCGACGTATATGGGCGGTAAGACATGGCACCCCCATGCATGCACGTACGCACGCACTCACACATGCGCACACATACGCGCCGATTCCTGGAATGGTGAGGGGTCTGCGGCGTACCCAACCCAGTGATTTTATTTTTAAGGTTTTTAATTCATTATTCCACAGCCGGATTTTTCGTTGACCGCGATGACCATTGACCTCCCGTTGACCTTTTGTCCTCATACTGGGGTCAGATGAAAGCTGTTGACGTGCTCTGTCTGGTGGGCTTGTCAGACTTACAATCTACTGCATGGATTAAGCTGTGTGCAAGGTCAAAGTACAGCCGGAATACAGCGAAATGGCTGTGTAGAGCCGAAAAGGAAATCACTGACCGAACCCCCCATCTACCTACAACTCCAACAAAAATGCACACACACGAGTCAAATACACAAGAGGTGCCCACACGGGGGGGGGGGGGGGGGGCAAGAAACTTATTTCCTGCGGACACGGTACATATTTTGGGGGGGGACCCCATAACTCTCTGAATACACCATGCATGGAGCCGGGACCGATGCGTATGGCTTTTTTACAGCAAGGGCTGTCCATCGCAATGTCTAACTCGCCAAAGGATAGCCAAAATAACCAACCAAATGGAGCCATATCATGGCTTCGATGGCCGCCAACAAGGTGTGTGGAGCCTCCAGTTCACACTTTCCAGGCAGATTCAGGTTTGACTCTCCTGAGGTGATTTGCTGTGCTCTCCAAAGAAATTCAGATGGCATCGGTCCCATCTCAATCCATGAAGGTTGCTCAAAACCTTAGGTGGGCACTTGGTGCACCGTAGGGAGCACGCGAGGGAGTTGGGGCGTTGAGGGGGGTGGACCCCCATCCTATGAAGCCAGGCTCCTTTCTGAGAGTGGACTCGTGCTCCTCTCATCAAGGCGGTTCCAATGGTGGTCTTCCCGTCGAAAACGACCCACTGGAAAGAAAGTTCTGGACCCCCGTACATATTTTTCGCGCCAACCCCCCCCTACCCCCCCCCCCTCCCACTTTGAGCCCCCATATCTCGGCCTCCAGGTGTCCGAATTCAAAAAAATTGCTTGATTTGGAACGTACTCAGTAAGGAGATAGATATTCAGCGTGCCTGCATTTTCTGTGTTTACTGCCCCTCCCCGTGGGTGCCCAGCATACAAATTCGACCACCGCACGCACACGTACACACACACGCACGCACGCACCCCTTCAGGCACAAGCAAGACGGGCCTCGCGGAGAACCACAGCCCGTGGGAGAAGCTGCTGCACCTCTTCACGCAGAGCGCCACCGCGGCGGCGCAGCAGTAGATGGCGCAGCACTTACAGGCACACACGCACATACACACACACGCACACACACAGGCACGAGCGAGACGGGCCTCGCGGAGAACCACGGCCCGTGGGAAAAGCTGCTGCACCTCTTCACGCAGAGCGCCACCGTGGCGGCTCAGCAGGAGATGGCGCAGCACCTGCACGCGCAGGTGAGCCACACAAGTTCGCAGTAACAGTAACATAGCCTGAGTTAGACGCTCGGTGGGCGACCCCAGGCGTGTATCAGGGGTTTTCTTGAGTGGCGGCTCAGCAGGAGATGGCGCAGCACTTGCAGGCGCACACGCAGGTGAGCCGGCCCCGCCAATACGCAGTAGGGGTTGAATAGGGGGCCTCTAGTAGGGGCCCCTAGTAGTAACAGTTTGCAGCAAGAGATGGCGCAGCACCTGCAGGCGCACGCGCAGGTGAGCCGGCCGCACAAGTATGCAGCAGTCGTAATAGTATGCAGCAGTAGCGGGGGGGGGGGGGGCTTCGTGTTGAAGGGTAAGTTGGGGGCTGAGGGTGCCACACAGTCATGCTCGACAAGGGCGCAGCACCTGCAGGCGCACGCACAGGTGAGCCGGACGCGCAAGTACGCAGTAGGGGCCTCTAGTAGCGGGCCCTAGAAGTAACAGTATGCAGTAGTAGTGACAGTATGCAGTAGAAGTAACAGTATGCAGGGGCCCCTAGTAGTAACAGTATGCAGTAGTATTAACAGTAACATCGTCCAAGTTGGACGCTCGGTGAGCGACCCCAGACTTGTAACCTGAACAGCAACATCGGCTTTCCAGCGAAGACTGCCCTCTAGTCCTGTTACCACCGCCTAGACCCAAGTCCAGTTCGGGCCCTAAAAAATATGTGTGAGGGGCGGTAGCCACCAGCCGGCTGCCTGCCAATGCTTAGTCCTAGAGCAAAAAGGAGAGCTGTTATGCTGTGCCTCAAAAACATCCCAACTGCTTCCGGGGGATAGGGTGTTAATTTTATTCACAGTTACCAATTGCATGTTATTAGCAAAACTACGCCGACCATCGATATCTGTTTGTTCGGTTTCTGTCAGTGTTTTTTTTGACTTTGATAAGCGCATCATTTGCCTCTGCAAGGGGGGGAAAATGGGAAGAGGCCAGCCCCGAGTGTGCCCCATTGCGCGTCTGCATCGTCTGCATCTTCCAGGCAACGCCCGCGCCCCTCCCCTCAACTCTCACCACCCCTCACTCACCCCTCGCCACGCCCGCGCCCCTCACGCCCGCGCCTGCTTTTGATATTGCGCGTCGGCAGCACCTCCATCCCTCCTGGGCCCCTCGACTCAAACCAACCTTCAGTTCTTGGCCCTTCGTAAATATATATATATATATATATAATCAACCTTGGCTCCTCGTATTCACGAAGCAGCACTTGTTGGCTCCTTGAATCCAAGCACTCCAGCCCTGTGCCTCCGCGCGTGCGATTACCTCACTGATGCGCAATGTGCTTTGGCCACTTCAACTCACACAGCAGGCACAGCTGCAGCACTCTGCCAGCGGCCCACCCCGCACGCCGCAGCACGGCGGGCACCACCACGCGCTGCACCCCTCGGCGTCGTTCGGTGCAGAGGCGTTCCACTCTGCCGCGTCTGACTTTGCGGCGTCGTGGCTCAGGTGGGCGTCGGAGCAGGGAGTCGCTCGTGTACTTTCCTTGTGTGTTTGCGTGTGTGTGTGTGTGTGTGTGTGCATGTGTGTGCGTGTCAGTGTGCCCCTTCCCCCTCGAATGGCAACTCACATGCACAGGTCCCCCCTCACCCTCGTTTCCTCCTGCTGCTTTAGGCCGACTACATACGCGAGCGAGGCGGGCACAACCTTGCGCACTACCCACATGCAAGCGCAGACACACACGCACACCAGGGGTATCCTTCCCGATCGGGAAACGAAAAAACAGCGGTTTTGAGGGCGGAAACCCGATGGTTTGAACAGGGGGGGTTCGGGCAACCCAAAAAAGTGTGCAGGCCCGCAGGGCCTGCCTTCGGGCGCCCGAAGGGCGCGCCAAACCGATCGGGCTTTCGGCTTCGTGAGCCGAAAGCTAGCCGATCGGCCTGGTGATGGCGTATCCAAGCCCACCCGAAGGGCCACTGCCAAGCCCCGGGCTTGAAGCCCGCTTCTCCCACTCGATGGTCCTGAACTCCGACGACGGGTTACGGAACTGAGACCCGCTTCTACCCATGTCGCTCAGCGCATGGGCCCTGACTGAAGCGATCCATGTGCATTCCTGCTGTGAGCGTGGCGTATCTCCATGCGTTGATGCATGCTGCGCGCACCCATCTGTGCGGGCATGTGTGTGTGCGTGTCTGCGTGTGTTGTTGGTCTGCTTTGCGCACGCCACGCCCCTGGCGTACGCGCGTATGTGTTTGTGCACACGCGCTTGTGTGGGTGTGGGTGTCAGCGAGTGCACGAGTGCGCTCGCGTGTGTACGCGTGTGCGCGTGCGCGTGTGTGCTATGCTGCAACTCCGTAAGGCTCCACGCGGCTCATCCTTGCGGGCACCAGGTGTGCGTGTGCGCGTGTGAGCGCGCGTGGGGTGTGGGTCTGGGTGTGGGCGTGCGTGTGGGTGTGGGTGTGGGCGTGTCCGTTTGAGGGGGGAGAGCTTAGCCGGATTTTCACGCCGCCCTGCGGCGTGCTCGGACCTTGTCTTGATTGCTGTTGGCTGCTGCACCCTGATTGATTGGTTGATTGATTCTGCATTTTATAAACCTCCAGATGATTGATTGATGGTGGTGTTCACACGGTGATGTGAAGCAGCCCCCCACTTTTTAGTGATTGATGGATTGATGAACGTTGACGCACACATGCCGATGTGGCTAGGAGAGAGAGAGGGAGAGGGCGTGTACTGTAAAGCAAATAGGTGTCCCTGCCTCGCAGCAGGTTGTGTGAAAGCCGCTTGCACAGCAACATAGCACCACGGACAGCGGGGGTCCGGAGGCGAAGCCCCCAGGAAAAAATTGGCAGCCCTACGAACGCGTGGGCTGCTCTCCGGGCAGCCCTACAAAACCGGCAGACCCTCTCCGGGAAAAACAAAAAATTGCTGACCCCAAGGAAACCCCTTGACACGCACGTGCCTCTGCCTTCTCAACCCCTTGACTTGTCCCCCCCCCCCCCCCCTCCTCCGCCACATCCGAAACTCGGCGGCATCACAGCGGCACGCGCCCACCCATCGGACTCCACAGTTCCCTGTCCGATCTGCCACCCGCCACGGGTGTGGGCGCGTGCAGCAGCGGCGCGGCGGGGGCCGCCGCCAGCCCCGCTGGCTACCACCACCGGTGGCGTGGCTCCCATGGGGTCGGCGGCAGCGTGGGCACCGACACTCTCGGGGGGCTTGGCAGCATCGGCACCATCGGCGAGCTTGGGTCGTACCATTCATGCCTCTCGATCCAGGTGTGCGGTTTGGGTGTGTGCTGCCTGGCCCGCTTGTGTGCTTGCTGTTTTGAGACGCATGTGCGCACCAGCACCACACGTCGCTCACATGCATGCACACACACACACAGCGTGCACACACCATCGGCGAGCTGGGCTCGTACCATTCATGCCTCTCGATCCAGGTGTGGGGTTTGGGTGTGTGCTGCCTGGCCCGCTTGTGTGGTTGCTGTTCTGAGACGCATGTGCGCACCAGCACCACACGTTGCACAACTGCACGCACACACACACACACACACACCGCGCACACACCGCGCACCACACAGGAGTCTGCCGCGCTCTTTGCTGCACTGCAGCAGCGCGCGGCGCTCGCAGCCGTGGCGGAGCAGGAGGCTGCGGCTGCACCAGCAATGGCGCCGGTGCGCCGCGGGCGGCAGCGCGGCAGTGACGGCAGCAGTGGCGCAGGTTGCTTTGCGTGGCTGTGCCCCGGGCGGGCAGCGGGCGCGCGCCAGCCGTTGCCTGCGCACGAGGGGGAGGCCGCAGGCGCCTGTGGCGCTGCTGTGCCGGGAGGGGGCGAGGTGGCGGGGCGCAGCGCTGCCAAGGCGCCTCAGAAGCCGCGGCGCGCAAAGGACTACGAGTGGGACGAGGATGAGGTTCAGGCCTCGGACGCAGACGCAGGCAGGGGCGGCAGCGACCAGGCGGCTGTCGCGCGCGGCGGCGGTGTGGCGGCGGGCCCCAACGCACTGCAGCAGGTGGAGATGAAGCGTGACGTTAATGGCATGCATGCCGCCAGCCCGAGCAAGAGCAAGGGGTACACCGGTGCCCGCCGCTCGGCGTCCGCGTGCTGCATCGTGAGCTGACGGCAGTGTGCAGTCAGCGCGGCGATTGGTGCGGCGCAGCGTGTCGACCGGCAGCCAGCGGAAGCCCCTGGTGGGCATCACTGGCGTCGTCATGTGTGTGTGTGTGTGTGTGCAGCAGAGCAGAGCATCGGCAGGGCGTTCCAGGAATCAACAGGTGGCGAGGGTCGGGCATGCAGCAACCATTAGTTCGTAGCTATAAGTAGAACTTGGTAGGCATGATTGATTCGGTTGCAGTTGGTTGGATTGGGTTGTCTGGATAACAGGAGCAAGGTGCAGAGCTCGACGCATGCGTGGCCACGCTTCCTGGCTGCTGCGCTTCGGGTGGCCGCCGAGCGCGCAGCCGATGCCGCGCGGCCGCTTCTATGCCCTCGTCGCAGACATGGGCACCATCAGGCGGGGGGGGGGGGTATGCGGACGCCCTGCTGCATAGGAGATGCCCTGCTTGCATACGAGATGCAATACGACGCGCGGGCGTGTGCAACGAATCGATGCCCCACCCGCACGGAAACACCCGCCCCGCACTCGCGCGCACGCGAATGCATCGCACACGTGGGCGTGATTGGAAGATGGGAGACGAGTCGAAGGCCATTGTACGCGCGTGTGAGATGCTGATACGTTTTGGCCAGCGAGCTCATTGCGGGACTCTGCTGTGGCAGTGCTTTAACACGTTGGCGCACAGGAAAACCAAAAGACTCTTCCCTCCTACGGACGCACACCGACCACCATCAGACCACCAGAGCACGCCACTAGCGACGCACAGCCAACGTCAAGTCGAGTCCGCTCAGTGGTTTGCAATTTTGCGGGGTGTGCGGTGTGGTGTGTGATCTCGCACACGGCCCCTCCAAAGGTCTCGCATGAAAAAAATCAGCATAATAGCAGGACGGTATGGGGGGCACACGCGCACAGAGAGGAACGCCGGCAGGGCGCCAGCGCGTCCGCAGGCTTAGTTGTCATAGGCGGCGAGGCCAGATACGGCACCCAAGAAGTAGCACTTAGCATCTCTAGAGACGCCCGCCACCCACGTGGCCCAGAGTTCAGAGCTTCCCTCCATGAAGAACTTGTATGCATCATGGCCGTCAAAATGTAGGCCGTACATGTCAAAGTCTTGGACAAGCATGCGGATCTTAACAGCTTCGATCGTTGCCTTGACGGTGCACCTGAGGAGGGGCAGTGAGGCCTGATGATGATCCAAGCAGCGCCCAACACCAATCTATCAAAGATGCTGCCACGCCGATACGATCAATCTGATTGCTCACCTGGCAGCCGCCTCAGCAAGCTCCTCGGCTGGAATGTACTCCTCCGGCGAGATCTCATTGTACTGCTTGACACTCGTCTTACTCCAGTCTGCAAGTTCCTGCATGTTGGCCAGGCCAGCCTCGTCAAGTGGCGTGTCAAACGCAGCCATCACAGTGTCAACGTGCATGCGGAAAGCGCTGTAGCGGCCCTGAGGGGAGAGAGCCTTGAAGGCCTGCGGGTTGCAGCACGGGTCCCACATCTCCTCTGGCAGGCGCCTCTCCGGGTCATGCATCATCTGGGAGTGCGCCCAGCTGTGGCAGTGCTCCTTGAACACGCGGCCACAATCAAACGACAGGTCGCCACACGGCTCGCTGCGCAGCAGCGCCGGGGGGCGCGGCAGCCAAACGCCTCCTGCTGCCCAGAACCCTCTCTTCATCCAGCTCTCTGCGTCCTCTGACGCTGGGATGAACAGGTCGCTGACCTCACCCGAGGCCTCGTCAAAGCGGGTCTTTGGGGTGCCGAAAGGAGTGCAGAGCACCAGGGCGGGCACGGTGGGGTCACGCTGGTGAGGGAGACTCGAGTGCTCGTCGCAGCTCTCGCCGTAGATGCGCAAAGGGTATTCCTGATGCTCGAAGTTGAACGGGTGCTGCTGCTTGTAGCGCTCGAGCAGGGGCTCCCACAGGTGGTCGGCCGTCGTCGCTGCTGCGTTCATCTCCTCGGAGACCGCCGCGACGCGCACCAGGTCCTCCGGCTCCCACACGGCGGCACCCCACCTCATTCGGTAGTCGGGCCCCCAAGTTCCAGTGCGCCGCGCGCACGAGGGCGGGTTGCTCGAGTGTGTGAGCGCAGTCAAGAGAAGCTCCGTGCCGGAGAATAGAGGAGGGGCGGCGGGTGCCGGAGCAGCCATGTTGCGTGCTGCAGGGGGACGTGGAAGAGGCGTGTGCCTCGCACACGCCTGAGGGTGTGTGTGTGTGTCAGTGCAGGGGAGGGGAGTGAAAGGGCCTCCATGCAGGCAGTGAGGAGCCCATGCACCTGCGGCCACGCAACTTCTAAGTGGGCCCCAGCCATCCACTGCCGACCTGTTGTGCGTCTCACCGCTGGCTGATTGGTTTGGTGGACCAAGGAGGGGCAACGAACAGGGTAGGGACAACGAACAGGGGAGTCACGAGGTTGCTTGTCAGCAGGAGCAGCAGGATCAGGAGCAGCAACAGGGGCAGAGCAGTTGGGCTGACTGAATTAAGCTTCAAGTGGCAGTGCGCTAGGCGATCAGAGCACAAGCCAGGGACAAAAAGCAGGGGCAAAAAGTGCGGATCCAGTCACACCTGAATGCGTGATCGCCGCCGCTGCCCCGCCAAAGGCCCGCAAAACCTGAGATGGACGGCCTTGCGGTGCATGCGGCTTGTCCTGCTGGCTAGGGGGTACTCGAGGGAGTGTGTTTAGCGGTTGCCCTACGGCGGTGGATCAAGCCCCCTTGGCGCGTGGATCCAGGCGTGTTAGCTCAGGTTGCAGGCTAGCAACGTCATGCAGCAACCAAACGGCGGCGGGCAGTACCTCATGCAGCCTGGCGCTATGGGTGCAGTACCCACCCACGGCTTGTCCATGCACGCTGGCATGCACACGCCCCCACCCCCGCCGCCTCCGCCTCGGCCCCCGACTGAAGTCATGGTGAGTGGCGCGGTGAGTGGCACGCACGACGCCCATGCGCGCCCATGCGTCATCTCCCTTGAATAAGAAATAATTCTCCTCGCATGGATGGCGCACGGCGCATGGATAGCGCACCCTGTGCCCCGGCGACCATGCCCTTCCTCCGCTCAACGCGTCCTGTTGTTGCTGTATGATCGCAGGGGGGCGCGCCGCCACCTCCACCACCGCTGGACGGATACCACATGCAGCACCAGCAGCAGCAGCATGGGGTGCATGGCGCCGGTGACGGTGGCCTGGCCTCCCTCGGAGCGCCGCCGCCGCCGCCGCCACCGCCGCCGCCGCCACCACCGCCCTCGGACGCAGCTGCGCAGGCGGGGGCAGGCTCCGAGGGCGCGGGCGCGCCAACGGAGCTGTCCCAGCAGGCGTTCCAGCAGATGAACCCGGAGCAGCAGGCAAAGTATGTTGCGGAGTGGGAGCAGTGGCAGCAGTACTTCCAGTGGCAGCAGTGGCAGCAGCAACAGCAGCAGGCGACGGGCCAGGCTGCGCAGCCGTACGGACAGCAAGGCTATGGGCAGCAGGGGGGCATGGTGGGGCAGCAGGAGTTCGAGCAGCAGCAGTACGCCCAGCAGCAGGCGTACATGCAGCAGCAGCAACAGCAGCAGTTCTACCAGCAGCAGCAGCAGCAGCAGGCAATGATGCAGCACCAGGCGATGATACAGCACCAGCAGCAGATGGCCATGCAGCAGCAGATGGCCATGCAGCAGCAGCAGCAGCAGGGCTACGGGCACATGGGCAGCCAGGCAGGCAGCCAGGCGGCGCCGCAACAGCAGGCGGGCGGTTATGGTCTGAACACACCCTACAGCTCGATGCAGGCTGCAGCGCCGCCACCGCAGCAGCAGCAGCAGCAGCCTGGCGTGGCCCCGCCCTCCTCGGAGGCCAGCCCGCTCCTGGCCATGCCTGCCGCGCCACTGAAGAAGCAGATCCCCGAGTGGCTACGCGAGGTGCTGCAGAAGAAGCAGGCCGAAGAGGCGGCCGCCGCTGCTGCCGCGGGCAAGGCGGACGCAGACGACGATGGCGGCGCACGCGGCAGCGGGCTGCCGGGCGGCGGCGAGCCCGCGTTTGGCAGCATGGGCAGGGTGGGCAGCGGCAGCGGGCCCGGGGGGCGCTGGGGCAGCCCAGAGCCAGGGTCGGGCGGCGGCAGCGCGGCAGCCGAGAGCGAGGAGGACGCGGCGCGGCGCGCGGCGGTCCAGGCCGCCGAGATCAAGCGCTCGCTGACGCAGATCCTCGTCGAGGTGACCGACGCGATGTTTGACGAGGTCGCGGCCGAGGTGCTGGCCGCGATGCGCGCCAAGGTGCGTGCGGGGCACACGCGGAGTGCGGGGGGGGGCATGCAACCCTGTGTGGTCAAAGGCACGCGGTGCTTGTGCAGCACAACGTGAAGCAAGCAGCAGCAATCAGTGGTGTGTGTGTTCATACGAGCGAGCGCACAGTCTGATCCAGGATCCGAGTCGTGCGACGCGCGAAGAGTCACACCCAGCTCCGCACTCACAGCTCGTAGCAACCGACCGATGGTGATGCATTTCGTTCTCAT
>VFSX01000032.1:462500-482500 GCA_016618255.1 Chlamydomonas sp. UWO 241
CACGCAAACACGCACACGCACACGCACACGCACACGCACACGCACACGCACACGCACACGCACACGCACACGCACACGCACACGCACACGCACACGCACACGCACATGCACATGCACACACACTCCCAGGTCCACGGAGGTCAGGACCTGCTCGGTGCCGACCTCGCCCTCCCGACCGGCATCTCTCTCCCGCTGCCCGCGATGATCGACGCGATGCGGCGGCGGCACGTGACGGCTGGGCTTATGGCCGGGGGCGACCGTCGAAGGCGAGTGGTGCGGTCGATGTTGCAGCCCGCCTGATGCCTGTGTTTGCGTATTCGCATATTACGTAGACCTGTGCTTACCTGTGCTTACTGCTTACTTGTGCTTAGACCTGTGCTTAGTACCTGTGCTTAGCACCTGTGCTAAATAGAGCTTTGCTTACCTGTGTGCTTAGGCGTGCGACACTGAGCCAATTGAGAGCCTTGTGGCAAAGCGATCAATGCAGTGGCTGGGCCATGTGATGCGCATGCCGGCTTCTCGTCTTCCTCGTACGACTTTTGACTGCACAATGGATGTGGCTCGGCAGCAAGGCCGGCCTCCAGCCTCCTCCCGACACTATTTTCTTAAGCTACTGATTCAGCAGCTAGGCGAAACTAGTGGCACTCGTTCTGATTGGAAGACTTTTTCGAACGGCGTTTGAGCGTGCTCAGGATAGGGTCGGGTGGAGAGCCGTGGTGTACGGTCCGGCTGCCCCTCAGGCGCCGGCCCCTCCACCACGGCGGTCAAGTAGATTGGCAAGCGCCACTTGACCCCCTATCCCCTAGAAGCAGTTAGGACCTATTTTGGAGGCGTCGCACAATAGCTCTCCTTTTTGCTCTGGGACTACACGTTGGCAGGCAGCCGGCTGGTGGCTACCGCCCCTCACAAGTAATTGTTAGGGCCAGAACTGGACTTGGGTCTAGGCGGTGGTACTAGGACTAGAGGTAGTCTTTGCTGGAAAGCCGATGTAACTGTAACTGTGCTTACCTGTGTGCTTTTCTGTGTGCTGTGCTTACCTGTGTGCTTACCTGTGTGCTTACCTCTGTGATATGCCTACCTGTGTGCTTACCTGTGTACCTGTGCTTAGACCTGTGCTTACTTGTGCTTACTGCTTACCTGTGCTAACCTGTGCTTACCTGTGTTAAACTGTGCTTACACATCACACTGGGACTTGGCCTTGAGTAGGGCCCCAAGGACCCCCTAAAATTCATCATCATCATCATCACTGTCTGTTAGGTGCGTCACACACGACTGTAAAATCCATCATCATCACAGGCCACCAGTGCCAAGGTGGTCGTGATGCCACAGCAGACACACACACACACACACGCACACACACACAGACATCTCTCTCTAATGCGCCATCAAAGGCGTCCGACGGACTGTAAAATCGACCACACACACGCACACACACACACACACACACATGCACACACACACACACACAAGCACACACACACACACACACACCAGTGATGCAGAAAGTGTTTTGGCGTGATGGCAGTCATACGACACACGCACACACACACACACACACACACACACACACACACACACACACACACACACACACACACACTGCGCAGGTCAAGCATCTTGGTCACAGAGGGCTATGTTGCCAGTGCCAAGGGTGGTCGTGGTGCCACAGCACACACACACACACACACACACACTTCACAGGTCGAGCATCTTGGTCGCAGAGGGCTATGTCGCCAGTGCCAAGGACGTGACACCCGACGACATGCGCATTGCAAGGGAGGGACACATGGAACAGGTGCGTGTGTGTGTGCGTGCGTGTGCGTGCGTGCGTGTGTGTGTGTGTGTGTGTGTGCATGTGCGTGCGTGTGTGTGCGCAAACACATGTGTGTGGGGGGGGGGGCATTCACACCTGACAAAATGCGCATTGCAAGGGAGGGACACATGGAACAGGTCTGTGTGTGTGTGTGTGGTGGTGGTGGGGGGCAGCGTCCACACCCGACTCCAGGGAAGGCCACGTGGACCAGGTGCGTGGGGGGAGGGGGGGGCAGGGCGGGCAGCATTCACACCCCATGCCACCGCCCCTACCCCTGCTGTGTTGGTCGTCTTCACACAATCCCTCTGACCCCCCCCCACACCCACCCACCCATCCACATCCATCCTCCACCACCCACCCACTCCCCCACCCAGCTCCGCCGCTCGCTTGCGCGCGCAACGGCGCTCAAGAATGGCGGGAGCGCGGCGACCCCAGCTGGGACGTCAGACTCCCCACGCGGATCCCGCGCGCCGTCCCGCCGCGCGTCCACCACCGGGACAGGGCAGATGCCCGGCAGCGACGGCGCGGCGTCACCGCGGTACTTGCGCGGCACGTTCGGGCCGATGCTCGGCGGTGACGGCGCATCCGCGCTGGCGCCGCCGCGCGCCGCGCGCGGTGTGCCGGCCGGCGAGGGCGGGGGCGCGCCGGCGCTCGCGCGGCGCGAGAGCGGCGTGAGCTTTGCCGACGCGGCGCGCGGCGGCGCGGGCAGCGCGGCCGCCGCGGCCTTAGCTGCGATGGAGGGGGCACCCGCACCGCCACCCGGGGCCGCTCCCCCCACCGCAGACGCCGCAGCCACTGCCGCCAGCGAGGGCGGCCCGCGCCAGCCGCCAGTCCCCACTGCCGGTGGGCCCGCGGCGCGCGGCAGCGGCGCCCCCCCACGCTTCTCCCTCAACCTGCCGACCGCCCCGGTCGACGGCGCCCCCCCGCGCTCCCCCCTCAACGTGTCTTCCGCCCCGGCCAATGGCGGCCCCCCGTGCTTCTCCGTCCCCCTGCCGCCCTCTGCGGGCATGGCGGCGGTGCCATGCTCCCTCGGGTCCCTGCCCACTCCCGGCGCGCCCCCGCAGCCCTCGCCGCGCGGCAGCCTCGGCCTCCCCCCGGGCGTGGCGCTCTCGCCGCTCCCCTCCCCGCGCGGCAGCCTCGGGGTTGGCCACTCGCCGCTCAGGCCGCCGACGCACGACGCGGGCGGCAGCGACGCGGCCGCCGCCACCGCGGGCGGGCTCACGGCCGCGGTCGCCTCGCGCTTTGCGCCGTTGCAGGGTGTGGGCGGCAGAGGCGGCAGCGTTGGCGGCGGGGCCCAGGGCGGCGGGACCCACGAGGCACGCGGCAGGGGGCTCGACGGGTACGAGGGCGCCCCCTGCGGCGGCGGCGGCGGCGCTGCCGGGCCCCACAGCCACGGCCTGCAGGCGCCGCCGCAGACGCGCATGTACGACGACGACGTGCGCGAGGACCTGCGCGCCGAGCTGAGCAGCGCTGCGGGGCTGGCGGGCGCGCGCGCGCGCGCCGTCGCGCCTGTCGAGGTCTCGCCGAGCGGCTCCCAAGACTCGTCCAAGTTCAAGGTGAGGGGTGTGCGTGTGTGTGTGTCGGGGGGTGAGTGTGGGGAGGGGCACTGGTCGGGGGCCTCTTCCTCGTGGGTGCATCGTGATGCTGCTGGTGACGCGCGTGTTAGCCTGTCTTGCCGTCGGCGTCACGACTGACCCGCCCCCCTCCACCCCTTTTCCACAGAGCCCCTGGTGGCGCTACCGCCCCATGCCCGTGCTCGTCACCGACGCGCGGCCCTCGACGGCGGGGCCCCGCAGCGGGGGCCCGCAGCCACACTCCTCGCCATCGTCGCCCGCGGGATCAGACGCTGCTGCGGGCACGCGCCCCGGCACCGCGTTGGTCGCCCGCATGTTCCTCGCCGGCCGCGAGTCGCGGGCGCACAGCACGGGAGGCGGCGGCCACGCGTGCACGTCGGTATCATTGTGGGCACCATCACCGCGAGCCAATCCGGCGGCGGCGGCGGCGGCCCGCGCGACGTGCTCGGCGGACGCTCGCGGCGCCACCCCGCCCGCGGCCGCCGCCGTGGTGACGCAGTCGTCGCCGCGGCGATCGATGTCGTTGGCGGTGGCCCCGCTGCGCACACCGCTGCGCCGCGAGCGCAGCCCAGGGGCTCCGCCGTCGCCTGGCAGCCCGTCGGGGTCGCCGCGCGCGCCGCTCGGGGCAGCTGCGCCACGCGCGCTCACGTGCACCGCCAGTGCACAGCAGCAGCAGCAGCAGCAGCAGCACCACCACCACCAGCACCACCAGCACCATCACAACCACCACCAGCAGCAACCGCGCCAGCACCAACACCCGCAGCACCAGCAGCCGCAGCACCAGCAGCAGCCGCACCAGCAGCAGCGAGGCCCTGGCAGCCTCCCCGATGGGTTCCCCGCCCCCGAGGGACCGCAACAGGTCATCCTTGTGTCTGCACCGCGCCAGGCAGGGCCCGCGATCGCGTTCAAGCCGCCGCCGTCAGCCGCGTTCAAGCAGCCGCCCGGAGGACCTGCGGGGGCTCCAATGCATGTGTCGATGCTACTGGTCGGCCGGTCGACTTGAATGAAATTATATATGACGACTCATTTACGTCCACTTGTGGTGGGCACACGCTCGATGCATCAAGGCTATCAACTATTGGTTACAGTTACAGTTACATCGGCTTTCCAGCAAAGACTACCTCTAGTCCTAGTACCACCGCCTAGACCCAAGTCCAGTTCTGGCCCTAACAATTACTTGTGAGGGGCGGTAGCCACCAGCCGGCTGCCTGCCAACGTGTAGTCCCAGAGCAAAAAGGAGAGCTATTGTGCGACGGTTTGGTTATGATGGATATTACAGTCTGTGTGATTTTTATGCTATCTATGACGAATCCATTTTTTCGTTGGGCGATTGGGCGCTGGACGCTTGGACGTTGGACGTTTGGACATTGGACAACAAAGAAATTGTGGGGATGGTGGCATGGCAATAAGGGGCTGCCCAGCAGTCGATGTCGATTGGTCCGCCTATATATATTATGCAATAACATTTATGGTTGTGTATAAGGCCTTAACTCACGCCTCGGGGTCCTCCGGGTGCACACGTGTAAAACCTGTAAAACTTGGTTGTGTATGGCGGTGCGGCGAGGAGGGGGGCATGTGCGATAAATACAAGTGGTTAAGGGGAGGGTCAACGATTCATGATGAGCAGCTACAGCTGCTGGGGGGGGGGGGGGAGGCGGAACCGGTGCGCACACCCATGTGTGGGGGGGACATGCGCGCACGCGCGCACACAAACGCACCCACCCACCGTTATCGCAAATCTGTGTAAGCTTGAAAAAGAAAGCGTGGCTCTCTCTGTTGAGGAGGGTCAGGAATTGTAGTGGAAGACACATCGTGGTGGGACCCTGTGCGGCTGCCTGCCCAGCGGCTGCTCAGCTAGCTCAGTCAGTGGCACGGCACTGTTGCAAAGCCGCCTAGGTTGCGTGCGCTCCCAGGCCGCGTGCCGCCTCAGGACTGTAGCCCTGTCCACTAGGACTCATGTGTTTTGTAAGCTGGTTACTACTGGCAGCCGAGCAGCGATGGCGAGTGTGCTCAGAGGTACGCGCGCTGCTCCAGATGACAGATCTGAATCGGAAGCAGCCACTCTGAACCCCCCCCCCCGGTATGCGATGCCGCCGGCATGTGACATGTCTTTCTTGTTTTTCGATTCCCACCTCTAGGGCGTCGCTTGTAGCGGGAACGAGTCAGCATTAGTGTGAATGAAATATGTGTGAACTGTTGCTCTCCTATTTCCCGTCGCTCTCTCTTTCCCCGCTTGATATTATTGCACAGTGCCAGCAAGAACTCGTTATCTGGAGGCTGCCTACCGCCCTTTCGCCTCCACATGCCGCACTCCTGCTCCGCCGCTCTTGACCTGACGCCCTGTGCAGGTGCGCCCTGTGCCTTGCTTGCCCGCTGTCTGCCCTCCTCTCTCCCTCTGCATATAGCCGTGATGCACGTGCCTGCGCCCTGCCATGCGTGTGCGCCTCGCCGAGGGGGGATCCTGCGCGCGAATGCTGGCCCGCCCGCCTCATGTCAAATGCCAACATGCAACATGTCTTCAAATCTCGCAGGATCCCTCCGCTCTCTCTCTGCCGTGATCGAAGACGAGTGCCATCTCCTGGCAAACGACGCCTCCGTGCTCCACGGCCCAGCGCTCCATCCATCTCACGAGGTGAGTGTCTCCTTGCCCCTGCAAAGCATGCGGCCCTCGACGCAAGACGCATCACCCCACAGCTCCCCGCCCACGCCTGCCAACGCATGCACATCTGCTGGCTTGGCACGGCATGGCAGCGTCCATGGGCGGAGGGGGGGGGGGACGGCCTGAATGACTGCAACCGGGGATTCCCAGCACGCCACCGCCGCCACCACGCCCCAGCCACGCGCAACTCACGCGTCCGCACGCCCTTCAAATTGCCCCTGCTGCAGGTCGCCATGATAAGTTTGGCAACCCAAGTGAGGGCTACGCAAGCGCGCACATGACGGCCTGCACGCGCGCGCCCAAGAAGCTGGCCAACGTCCACGTGCGCGAACCCATGACGGACCTTGGCAACCACAAGAACTTCAGGAGTTTCATCCATGACGACTTCAAATCCAAGCCGCAAGGTGCGGGGAAGGGGGGAGGAGGGTCCATCGCTCCGTGGCTTCTTGCCCCATTTGGTGAATACGTCGTCACCACCACCTGTTCCCCTGCGCACGCGCATCTGTAAACGCTGGGGGCACCAGCGGGCGCAGCACTCTCTGCTGCCTCCAGCGGGAACAGTCCGAGTGCTCAATTGATGCATACCGTCGCGTACGCTCCTGAGCCGCTGCTCTTCCCGCACGCAGGCCCTCTTCCTCTCCGGATGCTCGACCACGAGGTGCAGCCCTGCTCCGTCCCCAAGAACTGGGACATCATCGTGTACTCGCCACCGCTGCACCTGCACGTGGCGCCGCCTCAGTCCTCACCCGTCGTCGCTGCCACCCGAAGTGATGTCATCGAGCACGAGTCGCCGCTCGCCAACATCGAGCAGATCTGCCTCATCCCCACCGGGTGGATGGCACCGCCGTACGTGGTGCCGCGGCCGCTGTCTGTGGCGGTGTTCAACCTGGAGGTGCAGCCCTGCCCCATCCACAAGAACTGGAACATCATCGTGTACACGCCACCGCTGCACCTGCACGTGGCGCCGCCTCAGTCCTCACCCGCCGTCGCTGCCATCCGCACTGACATTATCGTGGACGAGGCGCCGCTCGTCAACATCGTGCAGCTCTCCCCCGCTGAGTGGATGGCACCGCCGCACATGGTGCCGTGGCTGCTGTCTGTGGCAATGCTCGACCAGGAGGTGCAGCCCTGCATCCACAAGAAGTGGGACGCGATGATGGACATCATCGTGTGCACGCCACCGGTGAACCTGCACATGGCCCCGCTCGACCGCGAGGTGATGTGCAAGGAAACGATCGTTACCGACACGGCCGTGTGCATGCTGACGGAGGGGCCATCCAGTGGGGAGGCCTCACCCGCGAGCTCGAGTGGCGGAGCCAACGCGCTGCAGCTGGCCCTCTCCCTGGAGAGCCAGACGGACGAGGACGCGCCACAGCTAGCCAGTCAGTTCTACTCGTCGGCGCCGAGGATCGAGGTGCACCCCGAGGTCAGTTGCGCTGGCGTGGACGGCGACGGCGAGCTGGCGGGCGCGTGCGTGTCGGAGGACAACTCCGGCTGCATCTGCCTGTCCAACGAGCCCTCTCCCGACGACCTGAACACACACTCCTCCCGCTCGGAGAGAGGGCAGTGCACACCGTCGGCGTCCTGTAGCGTGGCGTCCACCATCCCCAGCTCACCCTCGCGGACGATCAAGATGCGCCCCGAGAACCGTCCGCGCACGTTCGTTGAGGTGGTGTCCCGCAGCATTGCAACGCACGTGACAGTCACCGCCATCAACCCGGCCACGGGCGCGCACACCACCAAGGTGGCACAGGGAGGGCGCGCTGTCGGGGCTGCTGCTGCTGTCGCGCCCATGAGCGCACACACCACCACCACCACGCGCCCTCGCACGTGGGCTGACGTGGTCAAGACTGCGTCGCAGGTCGTCGCATGAGCCCCCCACCTGCTGCCCCCTCATGATCACATGATGACTGAGCCAGTGCAGTGCCACTGATTGGCCACTGCATGCCACATTGACCTGTGATAACATTGTTTCCCAGTCCAAATCTGTCTTGTATTCTCTCCTTACATGTATGTATACACACACCGCATTGTTGCTCTCTCACCGCTGGTTGCTGTTCGATTGATCTGATTTCTTGCCTGACGGGGTGTTTCGGGCTAGTTGTAAGCTTGGCCTCGCTGCCTCAATGACTCTACCACTTGCCATGGGTCAGACTGATACCCTTAAAATCTCCCTGCAGTGTGTGCATGCGTGCATGTGCTTGCTGACCTCCAGCCGTTGCCTTCTCCTGATACAGAACACCGCTTTGATACACTCCTCGGCATACAGCGTGGCAGCCCCTATTCCTTAAACATGATGTGCCACATTCGCAGCCACTGCACTGAGTGCACGCCACAAGCGTTCCTTGGGTCGAGCAACATGACTTTGAGTTTACAGCACGTCAGCCTCAATCACTACTTGAACGGCAGAAACAGGTTGCACAAAAAGCCCCTTGAAGTTGTCGCCAATGCCAGCGTCGCTGCATGATGGTGGATCCGGGGCGGCCGTTGTTGCTGCACCGCACGCGCGCTTCGGGCGGGCACCCGCGGGCTGCTGCTGCTGCTGCTGAGGTGGTGGCGGCAGCGGTGCTGCGCATGCCTGGAACAGGCTGCGCGGAAAATTCAAGGCCGACGCCCACTTCCTTCCGCCCGTACGCGACCGTCCTTCCAGCTCTCTGTCGACCAGCGCTGGAGTGCCTGCGGCTGCGCACCCGCCGCTGCCTATGCCTTTGCTGCTGCCGCCGCACCCGGCAGCCGCACCTCCTCCGTCAGCGCGCCATCACCGCCCTGTGTGTGCGACCTGAAAAAGGGGGACGCCAATAGCAACGCCGCTGCAATTCGGTTCGGTGGCTCCGACTGTCCCTGCTCGGTGTCCATTACTGTAACATTCATCATCGCCATCAGCTTCTGTGCCTCTCGGGTAAAAACCTACCGGGGACGAGAGAGACCCCCCACGCCCAACCCAGTCGAACACGCCGCCTGTTCAGTGTCACACACGACTGTGACAACCCATCATCAGGGATGCTCCACTAGAGAGAGAGAGAGAGAGAGAGACCTCACAGCTCCTCCTGGTGCCGCGCTTCCTTTGGCTTGGGGATCGGGAACGGGCGGTCGCGCTTCGGGGGCCCTGGCCGCCCCGCGGTCGCGTCAGGCGCGGGGGGCAGGGTTTCGAGCTTGCCGGCTGCGGCATACTGCGTGTGTGTGTGTGTGTGTGTGTGTTTGTTGGGGGGAAGGGAGGGGGAGTGCAAGAGACGCGGGCGATGCCCCCTCGACGCCCGCACGTGAGCATGCCAACAGCAATCATGGTGGCAGATGGCATGCAAGGGGTCAAAATTTTGACAACTGCCGGCCTCTTTCCTGGGGTTTAATGCAGCAAAGGCGTCTGAGGGACTGTCCAATCGACCACACGCACACACCTGCGCCCGCCGCTCGTCAAGCAGCTTGTCCGCTCGTGCGTGCAGCGCGGCGTCGAGCTTGTTGAGTTGCCGCACCACGTTGATCACCTGAAAGAGAGAGAGAGAAATAGAGAGAGGGGGAGGGAGATTGTGAGTCTTGCGTCAATCACCTCAAAGAGAGAGAGAGGAGGGAGAGGGAGAGGAGGAAAGAGAGCAAGAGAGAGAGATAGGGGGGGAAATGAGAGAGAGAAAGTATTGTGTAGATAACAAGAAGGAGAGAGAGAGAGAGAGAAAGAAAGAGATGGTTTACAGGTTGTATATGTACGCGACTGAAGGAACCTGGGGCACGTTCAAGGTTCTGACTAGAGGGGACTCCATTACAACAGCCCGCGTGGCCGCGCGTGTGCCAGCCTGCCAACTGAGAGAGAGAGTCAGTGTTGCGTCGATCACCTGAGAGGGGGGGAGGAAGAGAGAGGGAGAGGGAGAGGGAGAGGGAGAGAGAAAGTATTGTGAAGATAACAAGAGGGAGAGAGAAAAAGAGAAAGAAAGAGAGAGAGAAAGAAAGAGATGGTTCACAGGTTGTATATGTACGCGACTGAAGGAACCATGGGCGCGAGTTTAAGGTCCCGACCAGAAGGGGCTCCACTAGGACAGCCCGCGAGGCCGCGCAATTGCCAGCCTGCCAACTGAGAGAGAGAGTCAGTGTTGCGTTGATCACCTGAGAGAGCGGGAGGAAGGGAGAGAGAGAGAGAGAGAGAGAGAGAGAGAGAGAGAGAGAGAGAGAGGGAGAAGGAGACAGGGAGGAGAGGGGAGAGCGAGAGGGGGGAGAGAGCGAGAGGGAGAGGGAGAGAGGGGGGGGGGGAGAGAGAGGGGGAGAGATAAAGATAGATAGAGAGAGAGAGAGAACTCCATGCCATGCACAAACAACGCAAACACTGTACACCAACAGCGCACCAACAGCGCACACTACATAGAAAAACACCTCGTCGGGGACCTTTGCCCTCGCTGCCTTCGAGAAGCGCACCCACCGCGCGTCTTGCGATTGACAGAGAGAAAGGGGAGAGAGAGATGAGGGAGAGATAAATAATGAGAGAGAGAGAGAGAGAGAGGGAGAGATAGTGAGAGAGGGAGAGAGAGGGAGAGAGAGAGAGAGCTAGAGAGCTGGAGAAAAGACAGACAAAGAGCGCCCAAGAGAGGAAGACATAGAATAACATGCCAAGCGTGAACCACCAAACCGACCTCGTCCGGGATCTTTGCCCTCGCGGCTTTCGAGAAGCGCACCCAACGCGCGTCAGCAGGCACCGCGAGGCGCCCGAGGCTCGACTCGCGCCGAGAGTTGCTCTCATCCTGCAAAAGGGGAGCGCAGTGTGTGTGCGTTTGAGGGGGGGGGGGGAGAGCTCGCAAGGCGCCCGAGGCTCGCGCCGAGAGTTGCTCTCATCTCGCAGTTGCAGCGCGCACCATGCTTGTGCGTGCGTGTATGTGTGTGTGTGTGTGTGCGTGTGTGTGTGTGTGTTTGTGTGTGTGTGTGTGTGTTGAGGAAGTAAGGGTCAGTCGCGAGGCGCCCGAGGCTCGACTCGCGCCGCGAGGTGCTCTCGTCCTGCAGTTTCAGGAAGGGTGTGTGTGGTGTGTGTGGGGGGGGGGGGGGGGGGGATCCTGACCAGTTAGTGAGGGCATCCAGTGAGTGAGGGCACCGCGAGGCGCCCGAGGCTCGACTCGCGCCGAGAGTTGCTCTCGTCCTGAAAAAGGGGGAGCGCAGTGTGTGTGCTTCAGGGGTTTCCTTCCCGATCGGGAAACGAAAAAAGCGTGTTCAGAGGGCGCGATCCTGATGGTTTAGGGTTAGGTACGTTCGGGAAAAACGAAGTGCGGAGGCGAAATTTCCGGGAAAAGTGTGAAATCGTCGATTTTCACACTTTTTGACGCGATTCTTCGGGCTGCAGACCGATACACCGACAAAACTGGGAGAGCCTCTTCGGGAAAAAACGAAAGGATGTCTGACCCCAAGGAAACCCCTGGTGTGCTTGTGTGTGTGTGTGTGTGTGTGTGTGTGTTGGAAGGAGGGGGGGGGGGCCAGTAGCAGGGACGGCGAGGCAGGCACCGCGAGGCGCCCAAGGCTGGACTCGCGCGCCGCGAGTTGCTTTCGTCCTGAAAAAGGGGGAGCGCAGTGTAGGTGTGCGTGTGTGTGCTTGTGTGTGTGTGTGTGTGTGTGTTGGGAAGGGGGGGCAGTAGCAAGAGACGCCGAGGCAGGCATCGCGAGGCGCCAGAGGCTCGACTCGCGCCGCGAGTTGCTCTCGTCCTGAGTTGCATCATACAATAGCGGGTGGGGGGGGGGGGGGGGGCTTCAGTTAGAGCTAACCGGGGGTGCGGACAGCTCTGGGGGCTGCGGACAGCTCTAAGGGTTGCCAACAGTGAAGAGCAGGGCCTGCCTAACGGGTCTAGGGTTTAGGGTCGGCTAGGGTAAAGGGTTTAGGGTCCAAGATTTAGGGTCTAGGGTTTAAGGTCTAGGGTCTAGGGTTTAGGTCACCCGCAGCTATTGCCCTCCGCGCGCACTACACATAGTCCAGGCACAGCGCCTGGCCACCTCCCTCCAGCGCCCCACACCCAGTCCACACACACACACGCACACAAACATACATGTACACACACACACACACACACCTGTGCCCTCCGCGCGCACTGCACGTAACTCAGGCCCGGCGCCTGGCCACATCCCCCCCCAAGCAAAACACACACACACACAAGACACACACACATGCACGCACGCATGCCCACACACACACACAGACAGACACACGCGCACCTGCGCCCGCCGCGCACACTGCACATAGTCCAGGCCCAGCGCCGGGCCGAGAGCAACAGCCCCGCCCTTGCGTGCCACTGATAGCCCCTCTGTGGCCTCTGCGGAGCTGTCGGTAGTGCTGCCTGTGTGTGTGTGTGTGTGTGTGTGTGTACGACAGCCCCTCTGTGGCCTCTGAAGAGCTGCCGATTGTGCTGCCTGCTCGCGCGTGTGTGTGTGTGTGTGTGTGCGTGTGTGTCAGCCCCTCTGCAGAGCTGTCTGCTCGTGTGTGTGTGTGGATGTGTGTGTGCGCATGTGTGTGTGTGTTTGTGCGTGTGTGTGTGCGTGTGTGTGTGTGTGTTTGTGTGAGACAGCCGCTCTGTGGCCTCTGCGGAGGTGTCGGTAGCGCTGCCTGCGTGTGTGTGTGTGTGCCTGTATGTGTGTGCATGTGTGTGTGTGTGTGTGTGTGTTTGTGTGTGACAGCCTCTCTGTGACCTCTGCGGAAGTGTCGATGGCGCTGCCTGTGTGGGCGTGTGTGTGTGTGTGTAGTGTGTGCGTGCGTGCGTGTGTGTGTGCACGTGTGTGTGTGTGTGTGTGTGCGACAGCCTCTCTGTGGCCTCTGCGGAGCTGTCGGTGGTGCTGTCTGCTTGCGTATGTTTGTGTGTAAACGTGTTTGTGTGTACGTGTCGGTGGCACTGCCTGTGCGTGCGTGTGCGTGTGCGTGTGTGTGTGCGTGTGTGTGTGTGTGTGTGCGTGTGTGTGTGCGACAGACCCTCTGTAATATCTGCGAAGATGTCGGTAGCGCTGCCTGCATGTGTGTGTGTGCGTGTGTGTGTGTGTGTGCGGCAGCCAGGGGGACAGGGGCGCGTCGCCTCCGACGTGTGTGCATGTGTGTGCGTGTGCGTGTGCGTGTGTGTGTGTGTCGTGTTTGTGTGTGTGTGTGTCACACCCTGCTATGTGTCTGCGTGCGGAGCAGCGGCCCCTCACAGCGACGACGACTGGTCGCCCGCTTTTGACAGCGCCTTCAGTGTCACGGACTGGAACGAAAATGTGTGGGGGGGTCCTTCCACACCTTCACTGTCGCTCTCCCCCCCTGAGGCAGGGAGACAGGGGCGCGTCGCCTCCGACGTGTGTGCATGTGTGTGTGTGTGCGTGTGTGCGTGTGTGTCCATGTGTATGTGTGCGTGTGCGTGTGCGTGTGCGTGTGTGTGTGTGTGTGTGCGTGCGTGTGCGTCACACCCTGCCATGTGTCTGCGTGCGGAACAGCGGCCCCTCACAGCGACGACTGGTCGCCCGTTACTGACTGCACCTATAGTGTCACCGACTGAAACGAAAATGTGGGTGGGGGGGGGTCCTTCCACACCTTCACTGTCGCTCTCCCCCCCTGTCGACGAGGAGGGGGTTCCGTCGGTCCCGGCCTCCGCCGCCATCGACGCGCGCACGTCTGCGGAGTCGGCGCCCCGGCGCGCGTGCTGCAGGAGCTCCTGTGTGTGTGTGTGTGTGTGTGTGTGTGTGTGCGTGTGTGAGCCTCCGCCGCCACCGACGCGCGCGCGACTACGGGGTCAGCGCCCCGGCGCGCGTGCTGTAGGAGCTCCTGTGCGTGTGTGTGTGTGTGTTTGTGTGTGTGTGTTTGTGTGTGCCTCCGCCGCCACCGACGCGCGCACGTCTGCGGGGTCGGTGACCCGGCGCGCGTGCTGCAGGAGCTCGTGTGGTGTGTGTGTGTGTGTGTGTGTGTGTGTGTGTGTGTGTGTGTGCCTCCGCCACCACCGACGTGCGTGTCTGGTTTCTTGTGCTCCATTTGGGTCTGGGGGGTTCGGCCCTCACCCTACACCCTCCTTAGACCTTAAACCCCACAAACCCCTACACCTATGAAGTGCGGTTCGGGGTTCAGGGTTTGGGGGTTTTAAGCACCTGTGATCGCCGCAGCTGCTCGCGCGCGCTCTGGACCTGCCTCTTGTGCTCCAGCGGGACTGGGTCCCTTTCATCCGATGTCATCAGGCGCTGGGTGTGGGGGGGAGGGGGCAGGGGTAAGGGGCAGGGGGGGGAAGCTGCATGTGTGTGCGTGTGTGTGTGTGTGTGTGTGTGTGCGTGTGTGTGAGGCAGCGTGTGCTCCAGAGGGTCTGGGTCCCTTTCCTCCGACGTCATCAGGCGCTGGGTGTGTGTGTGTGGGGGGGGGGGGCAGGGGTACAGGGTACAGGGTGAGGGGAACGGTTTTAGGCTAACACGCTAGTGCGGCAGCGGGTGAGGCTGCGCGTGCAGGGGTCTCATGTGTTCCGGCGGGTCTGGGTCCCTTTTCCCTCCGACGGCATGAGGCGCTGGGGGGGCAGGGTTGAGGGATTGAGGGGTAAGGGGCAGGGGGCAGCTGCGTGTGTGTGTGTGCGTGTGTGTGTGTGTGTGTGTGTGTGTGCGCATGTGTGTGTGTGTGTGAGGCAGCGTGTGCTCCAGCGGGTCTGGGTCCCGCTCCTCCGACGTCGTGAGGCGCTGTCATTGCCAAGACATGGTGGGGGGAGGGGGGCAGGTGGGGTTTAGGGGGGCAGGGCAGAACATTTTTTTTGATGAAGTTGTTTTACAATCCACTGCCGGCGGTCACACGTTCGGTTTCAAAGCTCCAGCGGGACTTAAGAGAGCAGGCACGAGGCCCATCAAAAAAGTCAAGCTACAAAAGTAGCCCACGGTAGCACTGACCACGTAGTGGTGGGCACCAACCACGCAGCAACACAGTACAGGCTCCACACCCGCCCCCTCCTGCGGCCGGAGGGCGGGGGGAAGGGGAGGGGGACAGGGACAATGTTTCCGTTAGTAGCCAGCCCGCAACCCGCAAACCTGGAACGCCGGGTTGAGATTGGCTGCTTCGGGCTGGCGGTTGAAGTTGCGCAAATTCCGACCCTGAAAGTGTGAACATCATCACTTTCACACATGTTTAAATCGCAAAAATCGCCTCCGGCGGGTAGATTGAGGGAGTGAGCTGTGAGGCCCGGGTTGAGCCGTTATTATCGCAAGATTCTCAGCGGAACCGCTGGGCAGGGAGCAGCAGTTTTGAGGCGGGAAGTGCGTACAGGGCACAATCTGCTCGCTTTGCGTCGCCAAGGCATGTGTTGGTTAATTATTGCTTCTTTGATAATATTAAGTTTTACGTGATTGCAGCAGCCTGCTATTATCAAAGGCGGCATACATATTTATGGTATGAATTAATAACTACCGTAAACTCGGTTAGCCTGTATCGGTGGCCCTAGAAATATAGAATTAATTGATTCTGGAAGCAAAGTATCGCGCACAGCGTGCATTTTGTTTTTAGTATTTGACAGTATCGCAGTACTTTTCAAGGTATTTTTGTAAATACTGCACCCCAGAAATGCTTGCCCGAGGCGGGATTCGACCTCAGGCGGCTTGAATACTCCAGTTCGATTGTATCGTGGCCCGAAACCAATTAATTTCACTTTATCGGCTCAGAGTATCGGAGGGGTCCGGGAAGTAATTACCGATGCAGGCTAACCGAGTTTACGGTACCTAAGCCCCTATACTCTCACCTCCAGATTACTCTGCGCGCGGTGCACCCCCCTCGCCAGCTCCACCAGCCCCCTCCCAGAAATCGCGCCGCCTGCGCCATCGCCAGCAGCGCCGGCACGCGGGTCGGGCCTCAGCTTGCGTGGCTCGAGGAACGACATGGAGTCCAGGGAGAAGCCGAGGGCGGCGCCTGCGTGTGTGTGTGTGTGTGTGTGTGTGTGCGCGCGCGTGTGTGTGTGTGTGTGCGCGCGCGCATGTGTGTGTGCGTGCGGGTCGGGCCTCGGCTTGCGTGGCTCTAGGAAGAACGGGGCCTCCAGGGAGAAGCCGAGGGCGGCGCCTGCGTGTGTGTGTGTGTGCATGTGTGTGTGTGTGTGTGTGTGCGCGTGTGTGTGCGCGGGTCTGGCCTCGTCTTGTGTGGCTCAAGAAATGACGGGGCCTCCAATGAAAAGCCCAGGGCAGCTCCTATATGCGAGGTGCGCAGGTGTGTGTGTGTGTGTGTGTGTATTGTGCGTGTGTGTGTGTAGGTGTGTGTACGTGTGTGTGTGTGTGTTGTGCGCGTGTGTTTGCGTGTGTGTGTGTGTGTGTGTGTGTGCGGGTCGGGCCTCGGCTTGCGTGGCTCTAGAAACGACGGGGCCTCCAGGGAGAAGCCGAGGGCGGCGCCTGCGTGTGTGTGTGTGTGTGTGCGTGTGTGCGTGTGTGTGTGGGTGGGTGTGTGTGCGCGGGTCTGGCCTCGGGCCTGGCCTTGCGTGGCTCTTGGAATGACGGGTATTCCAGAGAGAAGGCAAGGGTGGCGCCTGTGTGTGCGATTGTGTGTGTGTGCGCATGTGTGTGTGTGTGTACGTGTGTGTTTGTGTGTGTGTATCTGGCCTCGGCTTGCGTGGCTCTGGGAATGACGGGGCCTCCAGGGAGAAGCCAAGGGCGGCGCCTGCGTGTGCGTGTGCGTGTGCATGTGTGTGTGTGTGTGCTGTGTGTGTGTGTGTGTGTGTGTGTGCTGTGTGTGTGTGTGTGTGTGTGCGGCTCTAGGCATGACGGAGCGTCCAGGGAGAAGCTCAGGGCGGCTCCCTAACATGCAAAGGGGGCAGGCGAAGATTTGTGGTTCATGTTTGGTTTCGGATTTCGGGGGCTTAGTAGAGGGTTTGTGGTTGGCGTGCTGTGTATGTGTGTTATTCTGTTTTTTCCAAGTGGGGACAGCGCGTGGCGGCTCAGCAGGCGCCCGAACACTGTGACAGTCACCAACCCCAAACAACGTCCTCACAACCTCCCCACAACCTCCCCACAAACTCCCCACAAACTCCCCACAACCTCCTCACAACCTCCCCACAACCTCTCACAACCTCCCCACGACCTCCTCACAACCTCCCCGCGACCTCCTCACAACCTCCTCACAACTTCCCTAACCGCCCACCTGCGGCAACGACTGAATCATTGAGCTTCGCGGTGTCCCCAACGTGGAAGAAGCGGTCGACCCTCGAGAGCGCGTGCCTCAGGAGTTGCTCCCCCGAGGGGCCGTCGCCCCACACGCACGCGCGCATGTCGTTGGCCTCGCTCCAGTGGGAGTAATTGGTGATTCCGAGCACCTGGCCGACAAACGGGGCGGTGTGTGCATGCGTGTGTGTGAGGGGGGCGGTTCACACACACGTGTGCATGTCGTTGGCCTCGCTCCAGTGGGAGTAGTTGGTGATGCCTAGAACCTGTGCGTGTGTGTGTGCACGTGTGTGTGTGTGTGTGTATGTGTGTCTGGGGGGGGGGGGCACATGCACGCGCGCATGTCGTTGGCCTCGCTCCAGTGGGAGTAATTGGTGATGCCGAGGACCTGCATGTATGCGTGCGTGCGTGTGTGTGTGTGGGGGGGGGGGGGGCACACACGCACGAATGTCGTTGGCATCGCTCCAGTGGGAGTAATTGGTGATGCCTAGAACCTGTGCGTGTGTTTATGTGTGTTTGTGTGTGCGTGTGTGTGTGTGTGTGTGTGTGTGTGTGAGGGAGTGTGAGGTGTGTGTGGGGTGTGTGGGGTGTGTGGGGGGGGGGCCGGTTCACATGCACGTGCGCATGTCGTTGGCCTTGCTCCAGTGGGAGTAGTTGGTAATGCCTTACACTAGAACCTGTGTGTGTGTGTTGGGGGGGGGGGGCGTGTGTGTGTGGGGGGGTGCACGTACGCGCGCATGTCGTTGGCCTCGCCCCAGTGGGAGTAGTTGGTGTGCCTATAACCTGGAAAACACGAGGGGCGGTGTGCGTGTGTGTCTGTGTAGGTGGGTGAGTGTGTGTGTGCGAGTGTGTGTGTGTGTTTGTGTGTGTGTTTGTCGGTGTTTGTCGGTCCTGCCTATTGTGCAGCAGATCCTTTGCCACGGGGTCGCCGGCAAACTCAAAACACACACACACACACACACACAAACACACAAACACACACACAAACGCACTCACACACACACACACACACACACACACACACACACTCACCTGGAGCACCAGTCCGTTGCGCAGCAGATCTTTTGCCACGAGGTGGCCGACAAATTCAGCGAGGCTCATCACCAGGGTGGCGTCGTGTGCCCAGTCCCTCCACCCCCCTGCCTTCAGTTAGTCAGTACTAACAGTAACAGTAACAGTAACAGTAACATCGGCTTTCCAGCGAAGACTACCTTCTAGTCCTAGTACTACCGCCTAGACCCAAGTCCAGTTGTGGCCCTAATCTAACCTTGTGAGGGGCGGTAGCCACCAGCCGGCTGCCTGCCAACGCGTAGTCCCAGAGCAAAAATGAGAGCTATTATGCGACGACGCCAGTCAGCACTAGCGACTTCATAATTACCTGAAAGACCTGTCCGTTGTGCAGCAGGTCTTTTGCCACGGGGTGGGAGACAAACTCAGCGAGGCTCATCACCAGGCTGGTGTCGTGTACCCAGTCCCTCCACCCCCGTGCCTTCAGTCAGTCAGTACTAACAGTAACAGTAACGGCAACATCGGCTTTCCAGCAAAGACTGCCTCCTTGTCCTAGTACCACCGCCTAGACCCAAGTCCAGTTATGGCCCTAACAATTGCTTGTGAGGGGCGGTAGCCACCAGCCGGCTGCCTGCCAACGCGTAGTCCCAGAGCAAAAAGGAGTGCTATTATACGACGCCTCCAGTCACCACTGGCAACTCCATAATTACCTGAAAGACCTGTCCATTGTGAAGCAGGTCTTTTGCCACGGGGTGGGAGACAAACTCTGCCAGGCTCATCACCAGGTTGTTGTTGTAGGGCTCAAGCGGCGGCAGCAACGTCGCCATCTCTGATTCGGAAAGCGTCCACTTTGACAGGTCCTTGGCCTGCCATGGTGAGAAGGGCCATGCGTGTGGATTGTAAGTGTGTGTATGTGTGTGTGGGGGGGGAAGTATGCGTGTGCGTGTGTGTGTGTGTGTGTGTGTGTGTGTGTGTGTGTGGAGGGGGTTGTAGGAGGAGCGAGGTAAATTATATAAAGCACACACACATACACACACACATAAACACACACACACACACACACGCACGCAAACACACCAACACAGTGCCACACCGACACACGTATGCAGACAAACACACACGCACACACACGCACACGACATATGCACACACAACCACCACACAAGGCCCACCCTGTTGTAGTAGTACTCGTCGCCATCGGGACGCAGCACATGAATCCATATGCGCGCACACACACACCCAAACACACATACATGCACACACACACACACAGACACAAAGTAACAGCAAGCAAGAACGTACCCGGTTGTAGTAGTACTCGTCACCATCGGGGTGCAACACATGAATCCACGCGTTCGTAAATCCACCCTGGTGGGGAGGGGGGGGGGATGGTGTGGGGTTTGGGTTTCACGGTTTAAAGTCCAGGATTTTTAACTTTTACAAGGCATGTGAAATTATGGGGTTGCGGGTGCACCACATTAATCCACGCGCCCGTAAAGCCACCCTAGCAGGGGTAGGGAGGCTTCAAACCCTAAACCCTAAAACATGAAACCTCCAGCCTTTACGCTAAACCCCCCACACCTGCCACACTTCCCCGACTCCCACACTTCCCACACCTGCGCCTCCATCTCTGCCGTCAGCCGCGCGCGCCGCGCCTTCACGTCGGCGACGAAAAAGGGGACGAGGTAGGACCACGGCCAGATGTCGTCGATGGACTGCGCACACGGTGATGGGTTTAGGGTTTGGGGGTCGGGGCTCAGGGTTAACTAGGGTGAAGAGACGGCGAGGGAAGGGGAGGGGGCGACGGGGAGAGGGATGACGAGTGAAGAAGGGGGCGTGGTAATAGGAGCACACACAGGTGTCGTCGATG
>VFSX01000032.1:497500-699954 GCA_016618255.1 Chlamydomonas sp. UWO 241
TGTGATGCGCATGCCGGCTTCTCGTCTTCCTCGTACGACTTTTGACTGCACAATGGATGTGGCTCGGCAGCAAGGCCGGCCTCCAGCCTCCTCCCGACACTATTTCCTTAAGCTACTGATTCAGCAGCTAGGCGAAACTAGTGGCACTCGCTCTGATTGGGAGACTTTTTCGGACACGGCGTTTGAGCGTGCTCAGGATAGGGTCGGGTGGAGAGCCGTGGTGTACGGTCCGGCTGCCCCTTAGGCGCCGGCCCCTCCACCACGGCGGTCAAGTAGATTGGCAAGCGCCACTTGACCCCCTATCCCCTAGAAGCAGTTAGGACCTATTTTGGAGGCGTCGCACAATAGCTCTCCTTTTTGCTCTGGGACTACACGTTGGCAGGCAGCCGGCTGGTGGCTACCGCCCCTCACAAGTAATTGTTAGGGCCAGAACTGGACTTGGGTCTAGGCGGTGGTACTAGGACTAGAGGTAGTCTGTGCTGGAAAGCCGATGTAACTGTAACTGTAAAGCGAGGAAAAACAATTGTGACAAGAAAAAGCCGGGAAAAGGCAGGGAAAAGGCGGAATAGTAATTAATTGCTAAAATCCTTCCCAAGGATCACAGCTTCATCCTTGGGGTTCAGTTTTTGTTTACCCTAAATAACCCGGCCGCTGGCACCACTATGTGGGTGTGGCTGCAACAGTAATATCGGCTGTCAAGCAAAGACATCTTCTAGTCCCGGTACCACCGCCTAGACTGCGTGTCCCCCGGGGGAGGCCAACCTGCCCCCCTCTCAGAGTCTGGCTCCCTCTCTCTCGCACGCACACTCGGTGGGCGTCACACACACACACACACACACACACACACACACACACACACACGCGCGTGCGCATGCATGCACACATGCACACACGCACACACACATGCACACACACACACACACACAGGGCTCTCTCACACACATGGTCGTGGCGGTGCACTACCTAGTGGCGGTTTGACACAGTGGACTCGTGCGGATGTCATAGGAGCCTCCTAAGCTGAATAAGATGAAAACCTTGCGAAAATCGCGGGTTTGGACGTCAAATTGGCCGAAATCGACGAAAACCGACCCCCGCGGAGCGAGTAAACAATGGTTGTTTTCTTCCCCCACCCTCCCCCGCGAAGACTCAGGCCCTGTACGGTTGTCAGGGTTGCAACCACAGTCCCCTTGGTCCCTCTCTGGGGTGTGAAAGCACAAGTCTACCAACACGCCACCTTGGGCATCCAAAAGACTGTAAAATCGACCACACCTGACACGTGTGTGCGCACGTCTCACACGCGCGTGGCCCTTGACAACTGTCTCGCGCAGTTGTCTGTGCCCTCCCCCTCCCCATCTCACACAAACACACACACACACACACAAACACACACGCATACGCACACCTGAAACGTGTGTGCGCACATCGCACACGCGCGTGACCCACGCCGACAGCCTCGCGCAGATGTCTGTGCCCCCCCCCTAAACACACACACACACACACACACACACACACACACACATACGCGCACCTGAAACGTGTTGTGCGCACATCGCACACGCGCGTGACCCGTGATGACAACCTCGCGCAAATGTCTGTGCCCTCCCCCTCCCCATCACACACACACACACACACACAAACACACACACACACACACACACACACACACAAACACACACATACACACACCTGAAACGGGTGTGCACACGTTGCACACGCGCGTGACCCGTAAAGACTGTCTCACGCAGGTGTCTGCACCGCCTGTTACCCTCCCAAACACACCCACACACCCACACACACCCACACACCCACACTACACATGCACACACGCACGTGTGCGCACCTGAAAAGTGTGTGCGCACGTCGCACACATGCGCGACCCACGCCGACTGCCTCGCGTAGATGTCTGCCCCCCCCCCTCCCCCCTCGACATACACCCACACACGCACGCGCGCGCACGCACACCTGAAAAGTGTGTGCGCACGTCGCACACGCGCGCGATCCGAGACGACAGCCTCGTGCAGATGTCAACGCCGCCTGTGCCCCTCAAACATACACACACACACACACACACACACACGCGCGCACGTGCACACTCACACCTGAAAAGTGTGTGCGCACGTCGCACACACGCGTGACCCGTGAAGACAGCCTCGCACAGATGTCTACACCGCGCCCCCCCCCCCTAAAACACACACACACACACGCATGCACACGCCTGAAAAGTGTGTGCGCACGTCGCACACGCGCGTGACTCGTGACGAGAGCCTCGCGCAGATGTCAACGCCGCTCGCGCCGAGTCTCGCAGGGCTGCTGGGGTCGAGGGGGTTGGCGTGGCGGGTGTATGGGCTGAAGCGGCCAAAGACCCTGTTCGTGCGGTTGGGCCCTGTATAGTGGGTGCAGGAAGGGGAGGGGAATGCGAGGTGAGGATGAGTGTGTGTGTGTGTGGGGGGGGGCTGTTGGGGTCCAGGAGGTTGGTGTGGCGGGTGTGTATGGGCTGAAGCGGCCAAATACCTTGATCTTTCGGTTGGGCCCTGTGGGGTGTGTGCAGGGGGGGGGGAGGGGGGGAGGGACGGTCAGACGTGGGGTCGTGGGTGGTCGTAACACATGCGCCGAGCCTCGAAGGGCTGATGGGGTTGTCCAGGGGGAAGACGTGGCGGGTGTATGGGCTGAAGCGGCCAAAGCCTCTGTTCGTGCGGTTGGGCCCTGTGTGTGTGTGGGGGGGGGGGGTGCATGCAGGGTATGAGGTGTGGGCCGGTGTGTAGGTGTGGGTATGGGTGTTGGGGGGGCAGCTGTTGGTTCCACCCACCCACCCACCCACCCACCCACCCACACGCATGCACACACACACACACATGCACACATGCAAGCACGCACATGGGCATGTCTTTTCGAGGGAGGGAACCAGATCGAGCAGCCGATCGAAGCCCTTGGAGTGGAAGTGCGTGATCGGTATGATCAAACACACACACACACACCCCACACACACGCACCCCCATCCACACACATAGAACGCACATGGGTACGTTTTTTCGAGCGCGGGCGTCAGATCGAGCAGGCGGTCGTAGCCCTTGGAGTGGAAGTGCGTGATCGGGATAAGCACGTCGGCGTTCGAGTCGGTCTTGCAGAATCGCATCACGGGATGGTCGGTACTTGAGGGCGGGAGGGAGAGGCTGAGCGGGCGGTCAACGGTGCTGATGACAAAGTCCTGAAGGGGGGGGGGAAGGCTTTATTTTAGGGTATAGGGTTTGGGGTGAAGGGTTTAGGGTGGGGGGTGGGGCGGGGGGTGGCACCAGCTGTCGACGCATGCACGCTGCATCGCCGTCTCCCCTCCCCATGGGTCGGTGCTGGAGGGTGGGGAGGGAGAGGTCGAGGGGGGGCGGTCGACCGGGCCGGTGACAAAGTCCTTGTGTGTGGGGGGGGGGGCGTTTAGGGTGGGGGGCGGGCGGGGTATGGAATCTTCCATGTTTTATGGGGATGGTGGCCAATGGAGCGTCTCTTTGTTTTACAACCTTCCCTTGCAGGAGGTATCCCTGTTTATAATCAATGATCCTTGGGGGGCGGGGTAACCAAATGGGTAAAGGATTTAGGGAAGGAGGGGAGGGGAGGGGTCGCCAGCTGTGTTGACTCATGCACGCTCCATCGCCGTCAGTGGTTTGGGGGAAGGCCTCTGGTCCCTTTTATGGTTTTATACCTTGGGCCCGCCCTCCGGCCACTGGAGGGGCTTTGGTGAGGTGCCTGTGGCCTGCGCTGCTGCTTGGTGCCCACCACCTAGTGTGGGTGGCGCTACCGTGGGCTACTTTTGTAGCTTGACCTTTTTGGTGGGCCTTGTGCCTGCTGTGCCTGCTTGTGCCTTGTGCCTGCTTGTGCCTGCTGTCTGATAGTCCCGCTGGAACTTTGGAACCGAACGTGTGACCGCCGGCAGTGGATTGTAAAACAACTGCATCAGCTGTATTGACGCATGCACGCTCCATCGCCGTCTCCTTCCCCCATAGGTGGGTGCGGGAGGGCGGGAGGGACAGGCCGAGCCGGGCTTTTGACCGTGCTCCAATGTGCTGGGTCGGTAGGTAGGTGTGTGTGTGGAGGGTGGGGGGGAGTTTTTCCCCCACATGCAGGGCAACCATGCGAAATGCCCCCCCCCCCCCCCCGCCTGCACCAACCAGTGGTTCCTGCAAAGGATGTTAGTGATTAGTTGTTTCCCAGCTCGAGCAACTTTGATCGCTTATACCAATACATAGCGAGTGTCCACGCAACGCGTGCTGCTGGGCTGCTCTCGGCGAGAGCTTTCAAACGAACCCCTCCACGCCCTCTCCCTCCAATTGCGGGGTGGTTGTCTGGGAAATGGGGAATCTGGCCCCTGGCGGTGTACGGCTTGCAGGGGGATCACTGGGCACCAACCATGTCCGGCATCTCAAATGTGTCCTGCAGCTTGGCCAGCAGCTTCACATACCAGCTGCAACAGTGATTTCATTTTCATTCTTTTTAATTGTTTATCCCAGTCTGATGTCGCTTTGACCACATTCGCGTTGACAGTTCACCTCGTGTTGACCGTTGGCTCTTGACGAAAGCTCTTGACGAGCTCTGTCTGGCGGGCTCGTCAGACTAACAATCCACTTGATGGGTTGAGCTGTTCAAGGTCAAAGTACAGCCGGATTACAGCCAAATGGCTGTGAAGAGCCGGGAACAAAATCACTGAGCTGCACGCCACCATATCACCGCTTTGCCTTGCCCATTAAATAATTCCGAGGACGTGCCTGGGACGTGCCGGCAAGGTCGATTTCTAAACAACTATTGCCGGAAATGTCAAAAATGCCCAAAGTGACGTCCAAACAGGAGAAATCCAATAAAAAAAATCCCGCGGCAAGGCACCCAAATTCTAAACAATTACCCTCTTTATGAAAGTGGCGGCAAGGCAAAGCGGTACTACGGGACCCTGCACCCACCACGTCTGGCATCTCAAAAGTGTCCTGCAGGTAGACCAGCAGCTTCATGTAAACAAAAAAAACAGCGGCGCGTGGTGCCCCGCCATCCGCAGCACCCTTCAGATGCCCCCACCACCAGCAGCTGCACACACTAGTAGCACACAGGTAGCCAGCCACCCGTCTCTACAGTGCTCGGGCGGTATACGCCGAGCAAGGTTGAATACGCTGCCTGTAGGCAGCCTGCCCTGTCTAGGTCCAGCCCCAACCCACCAGCCCCCCACCACTAGTAGCCAGTAGCGCGCCGCTGTAGCGCTCGGGCGTTAAACGCCTTGCTCGAATACGCTGCCTCGACCTTGCTCGAATACGCTGCCTATAGGAGTGGTGTTTGGGGCATTGCAGATGGCGCAGCTGGTACAGCCGAGCAAGGTCGAATACGCTGCCTACCTAAGCTGCCTGTAGGTGCGCGGGGAGGAGTCAGATCTGGCTGTTTTTTGCAGGCCGCACCCGAAGATGACCCCAAGATGGGAGAGGAAGAATAAGAAACAGTGCTCGTTTGGATTTTGTCAGGCAGCGCCCGGATGGAAGGCTGGGCGTAGCGGCGCGCGTGTGTGTGGCGCACGCGTGTGTGGCGCGCGTGGCGTGGGGCAGGGAGGGGGGGGCAGTGTGTACCCCCAAGGCACCGCATGTGCCCCCAAATCTGTGGGGGGAGAGTATACGGGGTCGTGGCGCGTAAACAGCGGGCATGGCGCGACGCGGATCACGCGCGTGCATGGGGGAGTGCATGGGCAGCATTCCCACGCGCAGTGCACTGCCCCCGCCTGCAACTGGGCATCTGGGAGGCAAAAGTAGCCACCAGAGACGTTCAATTGGTCGCAGTACCACGCTGCGCAAATGGCGCGCAAGGAACGCGTCGAAAATTTCGACTCTGGGCGACTACGCCCATCGATCCGGTGCCTAACTATTTCAACGCGGTAAAGCTGCGGTTAAGGGCATATATTCAGACGCTCTGCCCGCGAGGTGTCTCTCCTTGTGCTGGTGAAAAAGTGTGTCATCGCATTTGTGTTTGCGCCCTTGCTTGCTGACAGCAGCAGTGGGCAGCCCCGCTGGCGCGGGACTGCCAGCCCTGACAACGGGGCAGCGGGGGCTACGCACGCGCGAGTAGATCTTACAAGGGTGGCACTCTATTTGAGCGTCACACACGACTGTAAAATCCATCATCATGATGATGTTTTTTGATGATGATGAGAGTTTTACAACCCACTTCTGGCGGTCACACGTACGGTTCCAAAGCTCCAGTGGGACTTAGAGAAACAAGGCTCAAGGCCCACAAAAGGTCAAGCTACAAGTAGCCCACGGTAACGCCATCCACACTTGGTGGCGGGCGCCAAGCAAGCAGCACCACTGTGCAGGCTGCACACCCAGCCCCTCAAATGGCCAGAGGGCGGACCCAAGGTATAAAACCATGAAGGGACCAAAAAGCCCTCCCCCAGACCACCGGAAGCGGGGCTAGTAGCACACCCGCCGCAGCACTCTACTCAGAGACCACACCGCACCCGCCACCGCACGCGTGTGGCGCCACCTCCCCTTCAAAAACACCCCCAGAGGGAATGCCATCTAGCAAGCAGGTGCAGGCACCCGCTCGCCGTCAACGACGAGGCGCGCGCGGTGGAACTGCGCCCGCTTCCACGCAACCTTGGCGGCGAGGAAAGCGGGCCACAGCGCCTGGTGCTGCGCCTCCTCGCGGTCACTGAGGACGTCGAGGACTGCAGTCGAGTCCACGCAGCGGCGCAGCTCGTGGCGCCAGCGCACGACAGTGTCGGCCACGGCGTCAAACGCCACGGTGAAGAGCACACGCAGCACACCGCCCCCGCGTGGCTCCACGCCGATGCCCCCGGCGGCAGGCTTGGCGTTGAGGAGCGACGCGGACACGACGCCACCATCAGCCGGCTCCCGCCGGCCGGTGCCGCCGTAGAGGAAGCGCACGACATCCGTAGCCAGGCGGACGGGCAGGCTGGTGCCGTCCTCGGCAGCTGCAGCGATCCGCTCTGCCGCCGCCGCCGTCGCCTCCTCTTCATTCATCCGCCTGCCACCGCCCGCGAGGAACCAGTTGGCGCCGCGTGCCACCGGGATGGACGGCACGAAGCTTCGGCGCAGCGACGTGTCGCCCACACGCGCAGGCAGCCCCCCCGGCGGGAGGGGCCGCGCGCAGATGCGGCACTCGTGGCGCCCGACGCAGGCCGCTCCGTCGCCGGCCCCCCCCCCGCCGACGCCACAGGGGCGGCAGCAGCAGCGGGCCGGGCAGGCTGAGCAGCCTCGGCAGCAGGCGCAGCGCGGGGCGCCGCACTGTGGGCCGCATGGCCGGCCCGCGCGCGGGCCGGCTCTGCATGCGGCATCTGCATGGGCGCCCCAGGGACGCGGCTCACCAGGAGGCTCACCACATCCACCAGGGACCCAATCTGTTGCGCCTGCGCTTGCACCACAGCGAGCACCCCCGCAAGGGCACCGCTGTGGCCGGCGTCGGCAACCTGTTGCGCGCCCACCTGCGTCGGCGCATTCTGTGGCTGGGCGCGCGCCCTCGCCTCCTTGTCCAGCAGCCCCCTACCAGGCGTCTGATGTCTGCCTGCCCCGCGCTGAGGGCGCGGAGGGCGTCTGTGGTGTCGGCCGAGGCCGAGATGTGGTTGCTGGCGTCGCCATGCAGTTGTTGCGCAGCCCCCGCGTGTGTGGCTGCCCCCCGCGCCCCATGGAGCGCCGAAAGCTGTGTGTGTCGCACCCACGCACGCGCGGTGGCGTTGCGGGGAGTCTGAGCCGGGGGAGCCGCTGCTCACCGGTGATTCTGTGGTGGTGGCCGCGCGGGCGACGAGCGCGCCGGCGGCCGCACTGTGTTTGCGCGCCTTTTTGGTGGGACTTGTGCCTGCCTTGTGCCTGCTGTTTAATCATCATCATCATCAGTACCCTGCACCCACCACATCTGGCATCTCAAATGTGTCCTGCAGGTAGACCAGCAGCTTCATGTAAACGAAGAGCAGCGGCGCGTGGTGGCCCGCCATGCGCAGCACCGGCGGCTGAAGCAAGTACGCAGTCCCGTTCCAGAAGCCGGCCTGCAGGGCATCAGGAATCAATCTTGAGGTATGACTCTCAGAAGGAGGAATAACTCTTGAGGTATTGATTTGCATGGGCGGCGCGTGGTGGCCTGCCACGCCTGCCACGGCATGTGGGCGGTGTGATTTGATTTGAGGAATTGCTCTTGAGATATTGATTTGCATGATGCGGGCGGCGCGTGGTGGCCTGCCATGCGCAGCACCGGCGGCGCCAGCAGTTACGCAGTCCCGTTCCAGAAGCCGGCCTGTGTGCAGAGGAATCATGTGACCAATTGTTTACAATAAATTTGCATGGCTTGGTTGGCGCGTGATGGCCTGCCATGCGCAGCACCGGCGGCACCAGCAGGCAGGCCGTGCCGTTTCAGAACCCGGCCTGCAGGGCATCAGGACTGCTTCCGAGCCGCCCCTATGTTGGAGTGGTGGACGGCAAGCTCACTCTGAACAAGGCGTCCTAGATCCCTGAGGGGACGAGTTATGTGAGGGGAGGTAGCGCCGCACGCGTGCGCTGGCGGGATGAGTTGTGGCTGCTGGGTAGAGTGCTGTGGTGGGTGTGCGCACCTGCTCCGCTTCCGGTGTTTTGAGGGTGGGCTTTTTTTTGGGGTCCCTTTATGGTTTTATACCTTGGGCCCGCCCTTCATCCACTGGAGGGGTTGAGTGTGGAGCCTGCACTGTGGTCCTGCTTGCTTGGCGCCCGCCGCCGTGTGTGGATGGCGTTGCCGTGGGGCACCCCCCCTTTTTCTGTTGGCAGGTCTTCAGGACTGCTTCATCTAAGTCCCACTGGAGCTTTGGAACCGCACGTGTGACCGCCAGAAGTGGATTGTAACAAACTCATCATCATCAGGGATCCGACTGTTGAGATATTGACGTGCATGATGTGGGCGGCGCGTGGTGGCCCGCCATGCGCAGCACCGGCGGTTGAAGCAAGTACGCAATCCCGTTCCAGAAGCCGGCCTGCAAGGCACGTCATGCAACAAACTATTCGAAATTCATCTGCATGATTTGGCTGGAGGACAACACACTCGTGCTTCCCCCCTCGCATGCATGGCAGCCAGAGCGGCCATGGCGTAACACCCCCCTCGCGCCACCCAATGCTGCATCTTAGAAGTGTTCTGGGTGGCCTTGTTCAATGAGCTTCAGCTCTTCAATGCGAGCCGAATCGTCGAAATCATCGGGTAGTTGGGCATGTAGTGACACTTGTGCAAAAGGGCGTCAATGCTACCCCCCCCCCCGAAAAACTACGGCAGTTCAATGGTTAGCTAGCCACAATTGTTCTGCGCCCTTCTAGCATGTGGTGTGTGTGTGTGTATGTGTATGTACGTGTGTGTGTGTGTGTGTGTACGTGTGTGCGCCCATGCATCATGCATCACCATGGGCGATCACATGCTGGCCCCACGTACCGCGAAGCCCTTGGGACCCTTGGGACCATTCCTCCTCGGTGTGTGCTCCTTGATAGTGGCATCTATCAACGTCAGACTGATACCATCATCCTTCCACCGCGACAGCTCCTCCGGCACCGCCGACCACAGCGCCGCATACGGCTCGCAGTGCGACAGGGCATCGCTGGGCGAGATCCGCTCAGGAAGTGCATCGGCCGCAACATTTGAGAGAGCGCATAACGCAAACACCAGCAGATACCAGATAGCACATCGGCAGTTGTTACTGCCGCCTTGCAGACGCACTTTCATCCCATGGTCGCGGTGGTCACCGGTAGTGGCGCACAGGGCATTGTGGCCGCAGTGGGAGTAAAAGTGTGGCACAGGTGTTGACAGACAGATCAGATCTCCTCAAACGCATTGCAGGCATATGGCGCACCGGTGACCTTCGCCCCTGAGAGGGGCATCATCAGAGCATATATAGGGACGTTGCGGTGGCATGGGATGGTCTGGCACGGCATGTGTGGCAGCACTGCTGCTTGCCATGCATGCATGCACGCCATGCGCATGGGCCATGCAGTCGCCCACATCCAATGCCAGCTCCCATGCAGTCGCCCACATCCCATGGGAGCTGCAGGAGGCCCTGGCGTACTGCAAGAAGTTTGAGGGCAACCTGTTTGACGGCATCGATTCAGACCTGTCTGCATGGCCCAACGGCATCGAGAGGGCAGCCATGTCGGCGTCAATCATGAAGTTCACCACACGTGGCAAGAACAAGGTGCATGTACATGCCTGTGTGTGTGTGTGTGTATGTGTGTGTGTGTGTGTGTGTATCCTGTGTCGTGTCGTGAGCCTCGTGCACACGCCGGTGTGTGAGTGTGTGTGTCGCCAGCCTCGAGGGAGGGGGCACTAGGAGGCCGGCGGGGCATGCACATGCACGCACATGCACACACGCACGCAGGCAGCGGCCTACACCGATCCCTGCTTGCCCCCTTCCCCCTGCACACGCCTTGTGATGCTGCCTCCGCGGGGGTCACCACCACACGCACCCCTCGCCTTTTCCCCGGCCCCACTCCAGGGCTCCCCCGCACCCTCTCCCCTGGCCCCATCTCCACCTCCCAACACACGACACGGCACTGCTCTGCCCCACCACCACACGCACACACACACACACACACACACACACACACACGGCATCACTCCCAACACACTCCAGGGCATCGCACTCGCATTCCGTGAGGGCGTCGCCTATGTCTTGGAGCCACTCCCCACCACACACACACACACACACACACTCCGCCTCACTCTCCACCACCACACACACACACACACACGGCCTCACTCCCAAACAACAGGGCATCGCCCTCGCATTCCGTGGTGGCGTCGTCGTGGCCCCACTCCCCACCACCACACACACACACACTGGACCCCACTCCACCACCACACACACACACACACACACACAGACACACGCACGCACACACACACACACACACACACACACACACGGCATCACTCCCAACACACTCCAGGGCATCGCACTCGCATTCCGTGGCGGCGTCGCCTATGTGGTGGAAGCCCAGCTCGTGGGGCCAGTGGGGCACCACGCCACGATCTATTTCCAGTATATGGAGGTGCGCTGCGCCATGCGCGTGCATGCATGTGCATGTGCATGTGCATGCAGGCATGGTGCATGGTGCATGGTGCATGGTGCATGTGCTGGTGCTGGTGCATGGTGCATGTGCATGTGCATGCGCATGCATGCATGTGCATGCATGCATGTGCATGCATGCATGTGCATGCGCGTGCATGCATGCTCGGCATGCACGCGTGACGACGGCGTGGGCTGCCGCACATGCGCATGCATGCACACGCACGCACATGCACGCACACACGCACACACGCACACACACACACGCACAAACACACACACACACACACATGCACACACACACACACATGGAGGTGCGCCGCATCGTGTGCATGCGTGCTGGGTACGCACGCGCAACAGCCGGGTGGGGCTCATGTGCACACACACATGCACACACACGCACGCACACACACACACAAACACACACACACACACATGGAGGTGTCGTGCATCGTGTGCATGCGTGCTGGGTACGCACGCGCGACGGCCGCGTGGGGCTGACGTGCACACTCGCACGCAAACGCACATACACACACGCACACATGCACACACACGCACCCCCCCCACCACCACACACACACAAATACGACATACGACTGTCCCACGGGGACATTGGGGTGGTGCGTGTGTGTGTGTGTGTGTGTACTGGACCCCTGCTAGTACGCGTCCCTGCTAGTGCGTGCCCTTGCAAGGGAGCAGCGCGCAGACAGGTTGTCCGCAGGCAAGGGGAAGGGGCGGGGGGTACACACGCACACACCACCACACACACACACACGCCCACACTCCGCCCACACTCCGCCCACACTCCCCACACTGTCACACACCCACACGCCCATGCACACCCATGCATGCGCACGCCCATGCACGCGCGCACACACACACACACACACGTGCCCATGCACACACACTCACACGCACACGCACACACTTACCGATGCATCAGGTCATGGTCGAGCTGCAGCGCCTCTTTGGAAAGCTCATCCCCGACGTCGAATTCGTCATCGCGTCGAGTGACCGCCCGGTGTGTGTGCGTGTGTGTGTGCGTGGTCGATTTTACAGTCCGTCGGACGCCTTTGATGGTAACAGGAAATGTGCCGCTTGGGGAAGTCGAACCCTCGTCTACCTTCAGCCAAGATTGTTACACTTGCTCACAGCTGTCAGAAACAGAACAGGACGTTCTCTGCGTGTGTGTGTGCGTGCGTGCGTGTGTGTGTGTGTGTCTGTGCTTGTTTGAGGTGGGGGGTGGGGGGGCTGCCTGTTCGCCTACTCAACACAAGCACACACACACACACACACACACACGCACACACACATCGGTGGTGTCGTGAGAGCGACTTTTGTAACAGACCCCATCGCACGGGCTACCTGGATCACGGCCCTCGCCTGTGCTAAATAAAGCAATACTGTGCATGCCCAGGCACACACACATGCGCACACAAGCACACACACCAGAGAGGGAGAGAGGGACAGTCGTTACAGTTCCCACCGCACGGGCAACCTGGAATTTGTGCTGAACTCCCTCCCCCCAGCAACCGTGGCATGAGTCGAGAACCTTTGGATATTAATCTCGTTTGCTAGCAGGTGACCTGCCATACCGGGTGACCAGCCATGCACACACACACACACAGATGCTGTCGCACAATGCAACGCACACGCACACGCATACGCTCACACACATACACACACACGCACACACACACACATGCACACACGCGCACACACACACACACACACACACACACAGATGGTATCACGCAACGCGACGCCGGCAGAGCGCCTGCCCGTCTTTCGATTCTGTGGGAGCCCTGTGCATGCGGATATTCAGGCGCGTGTGCGTGCGTGTGTGTGTGTGCATGTGAGGAAGAATATGCCTGCCTGTCTTCCGTTTCTGCGGGAGCCCAGTGCATGTGGATACACAAGCACGTGTGTGTGTGCGTGTGAGTGTGCGTGTGTGTGTGTGTGTGCATGTGTGTATGTGGAAGAACGTCTGCCTGTCTTCCGGTTCCTAGAAAGCCCGGCGCATGCGGATTTACGTATGCGTGTGTGGGGGGGTGGGGGGGTAGGTGCGCGTGTGTTTGTGTATGCATGGTGCGCATGACGTGTGTGTGTGTGTGTGTGTGTGTGCTGGTGCATGCATGCTGCCATTTCAATGCTATCAGAGCCCCCATCCTTCACTTCTACTCTTGTGTGTGTGTGTGCATGTGTGTGTGTGTGTGTGTGTGCTGGTGTATGCGTGCTGCCATATCCCAATGCCACCAGAGCGCCACACCGCCATGGCATTATGACAACATGCTGCACGCAAGTCTATATCTTCCACCTCTACTCTTGTGTTCGTGTGTGTGTGTGTGTTTGTTTGTGTTGCCATATCCCAATGCCACCAGAGCGTCACACCGCCATGGCAGCAGGTCCCCATCCTCTTCCTCCGTGGTCGATCTTACAGCCGAGTTTACCGCCCGACGGACGCCGCCGGACGCCTTTGGCTTTGGCTTATCAGACTTCTGCATGCGTGCTGCCACATTCCAATGCCACCAGCACTTGATTTTGTTATCAGATTTTCGTTATTTTCTGGAAGCCGGCGCGCAGACTACCGTCCCATTGACCACCTTGACTGCTGCCTTAGCGTTGACCGTTGACCATCAAATGTGGGCAATTTTCAAGCGATTGACGAGATCTATCTGATGGGATCGTCAGACCATCAAGCAACTTGGGTGTTGGAGCTCTATCTGATGGGATCGTCAGTTCCCAAATGGTTCCCAATGGCTCCCAGGAGCCCAAAACAAAATGACTGAATGCCACCATGGACATCACAACGTCACGCCATCGCACACAGAGTTGAATGCGCCATTAGAGGCGCCCGACGGCTGACTGCAACATTGACCACACCGCAGATCTGCTAGCAAGACCTGTGTGTGTGTGTGTGTGTGCACGTGCAAGCCTTGTCCATGCATCCTGCCATTCAATCACACAGTCACGGCAACACACGCCGCAGATCCCCATCTTCCACTTCTACTCCAAGCGCTACACGCAGTCGAGCCTCGCGCCGATCCCACAGATCAACCAGGAGAACCCGTGGGAGGGCAAGCAGGAGGTGAGGGCAAACGCGGGGTTCAAAATGCTGGGGGTTTTGACTGGGATTCTGTTTAAGGGTTTCGTGGGGTTATTAGGGGGTTGACCTAGCACCCTTGGATCCGGCAGATCAACCAGACCAAGTGGGAGGGCAAGCAGGAGGTGAGGGCAAACGCAGGGTTTCAAAATACTAGGATTTCAAATAACTGGGATGTTTTTGTAGGATTTGTGGGGTTATTAGGGGGTTGACATGGCACCCTTGGATCCTGCAGATCAACCAGGAAAACCCATGGGAGGGCAAGCGGGAGGTGGGGGTATGGGATATCGGAAGGGGGCTGTGGTTGTGATGACAGCCACACTCACATTGCACCGCTCACGCGTGTGTCTGTGTCTGCACATGTCTGCACACAAGGTCCTCTTCGGATGCTTCTTCAACTACCTTGACTACTTTGACCCCTCCCTCCCACACCAACACACACCACCTATGGGTTTAAGAATGTGTGTGTGTGTGTGCGCGTGTGTGTGTGTGTGTGTGTGTGTGCACGTGTGTGCGTGTTGAGTGCGTGTGCGTGCGTTTGAGTGCTCCGAGCCCCAAACACGCCTCCAACATACACACACACACACACACATAAACACACACATAAACACACACATACACACGCACACAGCTGATGCAGCTGTCGTGGTTCAACGGCGATGCGGTCGAAGCGGGATGGCGCGCGCGGTGCCTGTCCCTCACACACACACACACACACACACTCACACGCACACACACACACACACACACATACACACACACGCAGCTGATGCAGCTCATGGTTCAACGGCGATGCGGTCGAAGCCGGATGGCTTGCGCGGTGCCTGTCCCTCACACACTCACACACACACACATACACACACATATACACTCACACACACACACACACACACACACACAGCTGATGCAGCTCTCATGGTTCAACGGCGATGCCGTCGAAGCCGGATGGCGCGCGCGGTGCCTCTCCCTCACACACTCACACACACACACACATACACACACACACACTCACACACACACACACACACCTACACACACACGCAGCTGATGCAGCTGTCATGGTTCAACGGTGATGCGGTCAAAGCGGGATGGCTCGCGCGGTGCCTCTCCCACACGCACACACGCACACACATGCACACACACACACACACACGCACACGCACGCACACATGCACACACGCACACACTCGCACACGCACACACGCACACACGGTATGATACACACACGCGCAGCTGATGCAGCCTTGAAAGAAATCCCATGAACCCTAAATAAGGTTCTCGGTTCAGAGGGTGGATCCGGCAGATCAACCATGAGAACCCATGGGAGGGCAAGACGGAGGTGGGGGTAGGGGATCCCCTATGGGATCTCGGTAGGGGGTTCTTGTTGTGATGACAACCACACATTCACATTGCACCGCTCACGCGCAGCTCACGCGTGTGTCTCTGCACACCAGATCCTCTTCGGACGCTTCTCCAACTACATTGACTGATTTTGACCCCTCTCTCCAATTCCCCCGCCCCACTCCCACCACACCCCGACACACACAAATACGCACACACACGCACACACACACACACACACACACACTACCACACACGCACATCAACGTTGCTTCGCACACATGTGTCTGCCTGCCAAGGTCCTGTTCGGTCGTTTCTCCAACTACCTTCGCTACTTCGACCCCGGGGCGGATCTCTTCCAGCGTCGCGGCACCGGCAACAAAACGATCTGCAAACAGGATGACGTATCGACCATGGCGTGCCGTGTGCGGCAGGTGTGTGTTGGGGGATGCGTGTGTGTGTGTGTGTGTGCGTGTTTGCGTGCGTGTTTGCGTGTGTGTGTGTGTGTGTGTGTGTGTGGCGGCACCGGCAACAAGACGATCTGCAACAGGATGACGTATCGACCATGGCGTGCCGCGTGCGGCAGGTGTGTGTGGGTGTGTGGGTGTGTGCATGTGTGTATCTGCATGTGTGTGTGTATGCTTTTTTTTTTTGCATGTGTGCGTGTGCATGTGTGGGTGTGGCGGCACCGGCAACAAAACGATTTGCAAACGGGATGACGTATCGGCCATGGCGTGCCGCGTGCGGCAGGTGGGTGTACGGGCGTGCGTGTGTGTGTGTGTTTATGTCTGTCTGTGTGTGTGTGTGTGTGTGTGCGTGTCTGTGCGTGTGTGTGTGCGTGTGTGTGTGTGCATGCATGTGCGTGCATGTGTGAGTGCGTGTGTGTGTGAGTGTGTGCGTGTGTGTGTGCGTGTGTGTGTGTGTGCGTGCGTGTGTGTTTGCATGCGTGTGTGTGCATGTGTGTGAGAGCATGTGTGTGGCGGCACCGGCAACAACACGATATGTAAAGAGGATGACGTCTCGACCATGGCATGCTGCATGAGGCAGGCGTGTGTGTGTGTGTGCGCGCGTGTGTGAGTGTATGTGTGTGTGCTTGTGTGGGGATTCCAAGTGCCACCAGGATGTCGTTGGCGGAGCCACACACGCACACGCGCACACACACGCGCACACACACAGCACTTCCATCTCCTACCCCACGTGCCACTCTCCCCTATTCACACACGCACACACACACACACACACTTCATTGTGTGGTCCAAGCACCACCCCTCCCTCTACACATGCACACACCCTACACACACGCACACACACACACAATAATACGCCGCCAAATGCGCCCAACAGACCGTAAGATCGACCCCTCACCACCACCACACACAGCACTTTATCGCGTGGCCCAAGCGCCACCCCTCCCTCTTCAAACACGCACACCCACACCCACACTTGCACCCCCCCCCACCCCCACCCCCACACACAGCACTTCATCGCGTGGTCAAAGCGCCACCCCGATGTCCTGGATGTTGACTCGTCGCCAAAGGTTCCGATGGAGCGACACGCACGGTGGAAGTACCTTCTGCATCTGGATGGCCAGGCACTCAGCTCACGGTGCGTGTGGGGGGGGGCATGTGTGTGCGTGTGTGTGCACGTGTGGGGGTGATGATGGAGTGGCATGCACGGTGGAAGTAAATTTTGCACTTGGACGGACAGGCACTCAGCTCACGGTGCGTGTGTGTGTGTGTGTGTGTGTGCGTGTTGAGGTGATATAGCGACACGCGCGGTGGAAGTACCTTCTGCACTTGGACGGACAGGCACTCAGCTCACGGTGCGTGTGGGTGTGTGTGGGGGGGGCGTGTGGGGGGGCATGTGTGTGTGTGTGTGTGTGTGTGTGTGTGTGTGTGCGTGTGTGTGTGTGCATGGGGAGGTGATGGAGCGGCATGCTTGGTGCAAGTACTTTCTGCACTTAAATGGGCAAGGCACTCAGCTCACGGTGCGTGTGGGGGGGGGTGCGTGTGTGTGTGTGTGTGTGTGTGTGTGTGCGTTTTAAGGTGAGCGGCACGCGCGTTGGAAGTACCTTCTGCATCTGGATGGACAGGCACTCAGCTCACGGTGTGTGTGGGGGGGGCGTGTGTTTGTGTGTGTGTGTGTGTGTCACGGTGTGTTGGGGGGGGCATGTATGAGCATGTGTGTGAGTGTGTGTGTGTGTTGAGGTGATGGAGCGGCACGCGCATTGGAATTACCTTTTACATGTGGACGGACAGGCACGCAGCTCACGGTGCGTGTGGGAGGGTGTGTGTGTGTGTATATGTGTGTGTGTGTGTGTGAGCAGTCTGGACCACACACACACACACACACACTCAAGCACGCACACACACACACACACGCACGCACACACACACACGCCCACAGGCTCGACCTCCTCCTGCCCCTCAACTCCTTCATCTTCAAGGAGCAGTCTGGACCACACACACACGCGCGCACAAACACACACACACACACACATGAGCATGCACATACACACACGCACGCAGGCTGGACCTCCTACTGCCCCTCAACTCCCTCATCTTCAAGGAGCAGTCGGGGTACACGTCGTTCTACCACCACCTGCTCGTCCCACACACGCACTTCATCCCAGTCTGGAAGCAGACCCCTGACGACGTGCTCGAAGCGATCCAGTGGGCAAAGGTGCGTTTTTTGTTCTTTCGGTTGCTCTCGGTTACTTTCAGGACCAGCCCAAATCAAGCTGGGGCGTGAGGAGCGGGGGGGGGGGCAGGGGGGGGGAGCAGGGCAAGAGAGCGTACTTTTGGGCACCCGGTGTGGACGCAGACCTCGATCGACGTACGATCCAGTGGGCAAAGGGGAGGTCACGGGAGGGGGCCGGGGTTGCACGGTACGTCAGTACGCATACGTACGTATTTTTCGTCAGGAGGTCACTTTTGTGTGACTAGTAACGGGGTTCCGATTTTTGCGTACAGCCAGCGTACGTACGTATTTCCAAAAAATACGTACGTACGTACGTATGTACGCTCCAGACCTGAAATACGTACGTACCGTGCAACCCTGGAGGGGGCAGGGAGGGGGGTAGGGGGGTAGAAGCAGAGGGGGTGGGAGGGGACCGCGAGCACGAGTCGGACGGCCGCACACATCTCCACCAACCAACCACACCCACCACTGCTGCTGCTGCTGCTGTTGCTGCTGCAAACACATGCACTCACGTCGGGCCTCCACCGCACTTGCACTGCACGCAGACACACGGTGCAGAGGCGACGGCTGTACACGTCCCCCTTGACCACCGGTACCACCACTACTGCTGCTGCTGCTGCTGCTGCTGCTGCTGCTGCAAACACATGCACTCACGTCGAGTCTCCACCGTACGTGCACTGCACGTAGACGCACGATGCACCCACATACACACACACACGCACACACGCACACACGACGGCTGCACACGTCTCCACCAACCACCACCACTGCTGCTGCACACACACGCAATCACACTGAGCCTCCGCTGCACACGCGTGCACTGCACTGCACACGCGTGCACTGCACTGCACTGCACACGCGTGCACTGCACTGCACTGCACACGCGTGCACTGCACACAAACACACGGTGCAGAGGCGACGCCTGTTCACGCCCCCCTAACCACCACCACCGCCACCACCACCACTGCTGCTGCACACACGCGCACTCACACTGAGCGTCCGCCGCACACGCATGCACTGCACTGCACGCAGACGCACGGTGCAGAGGCGACGGCACGTCCCCCCTAACGACGACCACCACCACCACTGCTGCTGCACACACGCGCACTCACACTGAGCGTCCGCCGCACACGCGTGCACTGCACTGCACGCAGACGCACGGTGCAGAGGCGATAGCTGCACACGTCTCCACCCACCACCACCACCATCACCACCACCACTGCTGCTGCACACGCGCACTCACACTGAGCCTCTTGCACACACGCGTGCACTGCACTGCGCGTAGACGGACGATGCAGAGGCGACGGCTTTACACGTCTCCACCCACCACCACCATCATCACCACCACCACTGCTGCTGCACACACGCGCACTCACACTGAGCCTCTTGCACACACGCGTGCACTGCACGTAGACACACGATGCAGAGGCGACGGCTGTACACGTCTCCACCCACCACCACCACCACCACCACTGCTGCTGCACACGCGCGCACTCACGTCGAGCCTCCGCCGCACGCGCGTGCACTGCACTCCACGCAGACGCACGATGCAGAGGCAAAGAAGATAGCAGCCAACGCACAGGTGGGCCCCGTTCCGCCACCGTGCTGTGCTTCCCGATGTGTGTTGCTGCTGGTGCCTGCTGCTGCTGCTGCTGCTGCTGCTGGTTTCTGCTGCTGTTGCTATTGCCATTGCTGCTGCTGCTGCTGCTGCTGCTGCCTGATGTGTGTTGCTGCAGCTGCCTGATGTCTGCTGATCATGATGATACTCATGCTGCCTGTTATCTGCTGCTGCCAGTGCTTTCATTTGTCTGCTGCTGCCACTGCCTAACAATTTATACTGCTGCGTGATTCCTGCTCTCCCCTGCATGTTACCTGCCTCTCCCTAGGCCTTTGCTGCTGTTGCTGTTGCTGCTGCTGCTGTTGCTGCTGCTGCTGCCCCTCACACACACCGCTGACTGCCTGCCCCAAGGCCTTTGCCATCAAGTACCTCGACAAACGCGCGCGCACGTGCTACTGGTTCCGCCTGCTGACCTCGTTCGCCAAGCTGCTGCGGTATGAGGTCGACCCACGCCACGAGGTGTGTGTGTGTGTTTGCGTCTGTGTGTCTGTGCATTTGTTTGTGTGTGCATGTGTGTGTGTGTGTGTATGTGTGTGTTTGTGTGTGTGTGCGCGTGTGTGGCTGCTGCGGCATGAGATGGACCCACGCCATGAGGTGTGTGTGTGTGCGTGTGTGTGTGTGTCTGCTAGTGTGGGGGGGGGGGGGCTGCTGCTTCCAACCCTGAACGCACCGACCCTCCACACACACACACAAACACACACACATGCACACACACACACACACACACACTCACGCACACACGCACACACGCACACGCACCTCAGGTGGGCGAGTACAAAGAGTGGTCGCGTGCGCGCAACGACCGGATAAACAAGTGGTGCACACACACACACACACACACACACACACACACACGCACACACACACACCTCAGGTGGGCGAGTACGAAGAGTGGTCGCGCGCGCGCAACGACCGGCTGAACAAGTGGCGGTTGCCGCGCCCGCCGCCTGCGCCGCCGCGCCCGCCGCCGGGGCCGCCCATCGACAGCAACAAAACCACGGCGGCCGCAGAAGGAAGAGACGAAGAGGCGGCAGCAGCAGGAGCAGCGCCCGGCGCACGCGCACGCGGTGGCGAGCGGGCGCGGGTAGAGGCGCGGCAGGCGCTGGAGGGCGACGCCACGGGGGCCACAGAATCAGCAGCAGCAGGAGAAGACGAAGCAGAAGCGGCGGAAGCAGCGCCCGACGCGCGCGGGGGCGAGCGGGCGCGGGCAGACGTGCCGGAGGGGGCGCCGGCCGTCAGCGGCAACGTCGCGGGGGCCACAGAAGAGGAGGAAGGAGAAGAAGAAGAAGAAGAAGAAGAAGAAGCGCCCAGCGCCGGCGATAGCAACAGGGCGCGGGCGGATGCGCGGCGGCGTGCATGGAGAGCGTTGCTCAGAGAGGACGCGGCGCCGGATCCGTCGGGGCCAGGCGAGGGGTCATCGCCAGATGGGCCCGATGGTGAGAGGGCGCGGGCGGAGGCGCGGCGGCGGGCGCGGCGGGCGCTGTCCAGCGGAGCGCCGCCAGGGCGGGGGCTGCTTGACGAGGGGCCGTCGGGCGATGCGGGGACGCCGCAGGGGTTTGACGATGCCGCGCGGGCGGACTGGCGCGAGCGCGCCGACCCGCGCATCGCAGAGTTCGACGTGCGAATGAAAGGTGGGCCATTTCTGAACCTCCCTCGTCCTGCCTGAACACATCAACACATTCTCACCCACTCAAGGCCCTTCCCTAAACCCTGCTTGCTGAACCCTCTGTGGAGGTGAGCATCGACGCCTGCATCGCCGAGCTTGACGAGCGCATGAAAGGTACCTAGTGGTAGGCCGATCCCTGTCTGTCACACGAACCTGTCCCTACCTGTGCCCTCAGGACTGCTGCTCCAGTGGGAGCGGCCTATGAACCTGGTCCTGGCACAGTCCTGCTCTTGTCCTCCTTGTGCTGAACCCTCGACTTCGCGTGATGCACACACCCTGTCATGACAGGCCCACGTCCGGTGACACACCCTATGAAGGTGTGGCCGTAGTTTACCCCATGACTCCTCTGCTGACCCACCCCCCGCTTGCTGCACTGTACCACGGCAGGGCTCGGCAAGTGGCGCACCGTGGAGGAGTACCTGTCTGTCGTGCCGCACGAGTTTGACCGCGGCAAGCGGCGCACGAGCAGCAAAGTGGAGGAGTACGACTTCAGCCTAGGTGCAGGGTAGCACCAAGTGTTTTTTTTCTTTCAGTTTTTACATGTACGCGCCGGGAGGACCCCGGAGCGTGCGTTAATGCCTATACTACACGTCTAGGGGAGCTCTTCTAGTAGAGCCCGCAAGGCCACGCAACGCGCCAGCCTACCAGGGACAAATGTGTGTGGCTGGCCGTGGAAAACCACCCGTGTAACCGAGGAGCGAGAGCACTGCGCCGTATCAATGTGGTGTGCGGCCTAAGCAGACAGCGTTGTGAAGTCTATAGCTAGAACAGAAACCTGCCCGAACACCCCAGCCCGGCATCTACACTGCTTGGGTGGGTGGCTGCAGCACTACTCCAGCAGGGGCAGCACGTGCACAGAGGCTGTGTGGGCAGCTTGGTGGGGGATGTACAAGTGAGCTGGGCGGGTGTGGGGTGGGTGCGGGATTGGTAGCCTCATTTGGCAGCTCCCTCAATCCCACGCCCAAAGGGTGCGAACTGAAAACTGTAAACTGGGTGCGGGATGATGCAGGGGCAGGAAAGGGTGACAACCTGTTTGGCCAAGGGAGCCGGTGTCAACGGGTGCTAGCAGAGCGGGTTTGTCGTAAGCAGCTGTAGCCTCACATATGCCTTGCTCGTCATGATACGAACACAGTCGCCGTCCTCGCAGCAGCAGCCATGTCACACAGTTACAGTTACAGTTACATCGGCTTTCCAGCAAAGACTACCTCTAGTCCTAGTACCACCGCCTAGACCCAAGTCCAGTTCTGGCCCTAACAATTACTTGTGAGGGGCGGTAGCCACCAGCCGGCTGCCTGCCAACGTGTAGTCCCAGAGCAGAAAGGAGAGCTATTGTGCGACGCCTCCAAAATAGGTCCTAACTGCTTCTAGGGGATAGGGGGTCAGTGGCGCTTGCCAATCTACTTGACCGCCGTGGTGGAGGGGCCGGCGCCTGAGGGGCAGCCGGACCGTACACCACGGCTCTCCACCCGACCCTATCCTGAGCACGCTCAAAGGCCGTGTCCGAAAAAGTCTTCCAATCAGAGCGAGTGCCACTAGTTTTGCCTAGCTGCTGAATCAGTAGCTTAAGGAAATAGTGTCGGGAGGAGGCTGGAGGCCGGCCTTGCTGCCGAGCCACATCCATTGTGCAGTCAAAAGTCGTACGAGGAAGACGATAAGCCGGCATGCGCATCACATGGCCTAGCCACTGCATTGATCGCTTTGCCACAAGGCTCTCAATTGGCTCAGTGTCGCACGTCTGCCGAATATAAGTAAATCTGTGCCGGTCGACCAGGCGCACACCCAGAATGCGACGAAGGCAGTTAGAGTGGGCAACGTCCAATCGAGTCAGTTGTGTTTTTAGTAGGGGCCCATGTTTCGCAGCCGTACAGAAAGTGGGGCAGCACGAAAGTGTTGTAAACCCGCATCTTAGACTGCACTTGCATCTTCTTGCTGGCCCAATTCTTATCAAAAGAACGCAAACACGCCCAGCGCGCGACCGACACGCACACCGATCTCCTTTTCCACACCACCACTCTGGGTTATCCAACTCCCTAGATACTTAAATGCAGAGACGTCTTCACTTCACCACCAGTCAGCGCAAACGTGGGCAGATCCGCGACAAAATCTGCTGGCAAAATATCACTTCTGTCTTGGCGGCGTTGATTTGCATGCCAAAGCTAGAGGACACTTTGTCAAAGGATTTTCAGCATAAGCGCCAACTGAGCTGGGTCATGCGAGAACAAACATAAATCGTCGGCATACATCAGCATTACTATGCGCTCAACCGACGACGAAAACACAGAGCCGCCGGCTTGGGTCACGACTGACACGCCAGCCCCCTCTGGCATCATGTCTAACGCCTTTTTCACTATGTGGTCAATAAACCATTGAACAACACAGGAGCAATGACGCACCCCTGTCGCACACCAGACGACACGGGGAATTCGTGCCCGATTTTCCCAGCCAGCCGCACGGCAGCTGCTGTGTTGGTGTGAAGATCCTCCAACAGATCAATAATGTGCGGATGAACACTATAATCTAAGGACTCTCCACAGTGCCGCACGGTTTATGCAATCGTAAGCTTTAGAATAGTCGACAAATGCCACAGCCATGCATTGGTTGTACTCGGCATGTGCCGCGCTCAGCGAGCGCAGAGTAAAAATTGCATCAACAGTGCCTCTGCTTTTTCCGAAACCACACTGAGCCTCATGCAACTGACCATCAACCTGCGTGGAGACGCGGTGCAGAAGTATGGCAGCGTACACTTTCCCGGCAATAGAGAGAAGGCTTATACCGCGGTAGTTACCAGGGGAGTCACGCGGAACCTTCCCCTTATATAACGGTGTGATAATAGCAGTTTTCCATTCCCTCGGGGCTCTCCCTGACCGCCATACGGCGATGATGACCCGGTGGAGCCATGCGATGGCAGGTGGGCACCGCAACAGCATGGCGTCCAGCTGTTCACCGCCCGGAGCGACGGCCGAGCGCAACGCTCGCACACACGCCTCCGTCTCAGCCAGGTCAGGGGGCGCCCGTGCGCTTCGTCCACCTCTGTGGCGCGTGTGAGCTCAAACGCCGCTACATCGTTCTCCAGCTGGTTCAGGGTCTCGTCGCTGAGCTTGGTCTCCCCGCCATATAGCTTGTCGAATGACTCTGTCATGGCCTTCAGCACCCCGTCTGGAGCGCTGTGCAGCGCGCCCGAGACGTCCCGCATGGCAGGTGGGATCTGATGGCTGCGGCTGCGGCCCGCCTGCCTGTCGCAAGCGCGCGCAAACTGGCGCAGATTCTTCTTGCATAGCATGTCTTGCGCCTCCGCCACCTGCTGGCCGATCCACCTCTCCCTGTCTCTCTGCACAGCTGCGTCGGCCGCGCGGTTGGCGCGGTTGTGCTCACGTTTGGCAGCAGCAGACTTGCTCCTGAGCCATGTCACACAGGAGATCCATACCCTTCATGTCTTGGACCTTCGCATGATGATGATGGTGATGATGCATGATGTGATGATAATGACCACCGACATGCAACGATGGCAGCACGGTTAGCTGTGTTGCAGAAACCTAGGGCAATCAGTGATCCTGCTGCCATGCGTTGCACTTCAGGTCGAGAGCGTAACCCTAGCAGCCGCACCAGTAGAGGGATGGCGCCCGCAGCAGCGATGGCGTCCTGCATGTCATCATGGTCAGCGAGACTCCACAGTGCTGCCGCGGTCATCTGCTGAACCCTTCCTGTAGAGCCACGCCCCAGAAACAGCACCAGGAGAGGGATGGCGCCCGCAGCAGGAGAGGGATGGCGACCGCATTGTCAGCATCATGAGCGAGGCTCCGAAGTGCTGCAGCTGCACGCTCCTGCACATCAGCCGAAGAGCCCGACCCCAGAAGCTGCACCAGTGGAGGGATGGCACCGGCAGCAGCAATCGTGACCTTGTTGTGCACTGAAGACTGTGTGTGCATGCCTCCTGGTCTTGTGGATGAAACGACGCTGCGATCTGCAATGCATTGTGTGCGTGCTAGTTTGCATGCGTGCCATTGCAGCACGCGCACTCACTGAAAGAATTGATGGCGCGCGTAACGAAGGGGATGGATGCGGTGTGTGTGCGTGATATGTGTGCGATGCAGGGGTGAAAAGTGTGTACATGGTGTGGACCAGTTGCCTAGGCGTCTCAAGCGACCAGGAGTAGACACAGCGATGGGCAAACGCCAGCGCGTGGAGGTGGAGGCGGTCGCAGACTCTGCCCACGCCTCGGCCCCTGGCGCGCTGCCGTTTGTGTGCTACTTCCCCACCAGCACGCCATCCACTGACGAGGCCAACAAGCTAGAGTTTTCCGCGTTCACCAAGGCCACCGGGCGGGGAGGGCAACAAGTCCTGGTCGGTAGTCGGGTGAGTAGTGTGTGCGGAATGGAGTGGCGGCGGTGGGGGGGGCCTTGGCGCCCTCGGGCGCGCCAGGGGCGATGGCTGCAAGCGGAGGATGCACGGCACACACACAGCACATGGCACGCAGCAAGATGGAGAGGGGCCTGCAGATGTTGCGCTGCCGCATGGACACGCATGGGCGCTACATGGGCCGCCGCATGCACACACATGGGCCGCATGCACACACAAGCACAAGCACAAGTACACGCAAGCACACGCAAGCGAACGCCGCCTGCACACACCGCATACGAAACAGGAGCGCATCGACTACGTGGGCAGCACCAATGGCCCCGAGTTCTCTGCCGCGCAGCCGTGCAGCTACGCGGTCGGCGTGTACGACAAGGAGACCGGAAAGCTGCAGGTCGGTTGGTGCTGATGTGCCACGCAGCACCCCTGCCCCCGCAAGCTGCCCCCTTCCCTGCATTGGTAACGACATGCAGACAAGGAGAGCGGAGAGCTGAAGTCGGTCGGTTGTTGACGCCGCTGAGGGAGACCGTCAGCGGGCCCCCGCTGAGGGACCCCTCCCCTTATGCTAAGGCCCCCTTGGGCAAGCCTTCCTCTGCACACACCCGCATTCAGACCCTCCTGAGGAGGCCTTGAGCCACCCTGAGCAAAGGTTTTACTGGTGTCACACAGACTGCAATATCCATCATCGTCACTGTTGACGACACCCACTACGCCTGCAGGTCATTCCGATCAACGGCGGGCGCGTGTGCCGCATGGAGGCGCGCGTGCGGGGGCTAGACTACGGGCCGTCTGCCGCGCCGGGCAGCGGGGCGTCTGACGAGAAGACGCGGGTGGGTGGGGTAACTGTTACAGTAGCATCGGCTTTCCAGCAAAGACATCTTCCACTCCTAGTACCGCCGCCTCGACCCAAGTCCAGTTGTAGCCCTGCCAATCACTTGGCAGAGGCGGTAGCCACTAGCCGGCTGCCTGTCAAAAGACATCTTCCAGTCGTCGTACCACCGCCTCGACACAAGTCCAGTTGTAGCCCTGACAATCACTTGGGAGAGGCGGTAGCCGCTAGCCGGCTGCCTGTCAAAAGACATCTTCCAGTCCTCGTACCACCGCCTAGACACAAGTCTAGTTGTAGCCCTGACAATCACTTGGGAGAGGCGGTAGCCACTAGCCGGCTGCCTGTCAAAAGACATCTTCCAGTCCTCGTACCACCGCCTAGACACAAGTCTAGTTGTAGCCCTGACAATCACTTGGGAGAGGCGGTAGCTACCAGCCGGCTGCCTGTCAAAAGACATCTTCCAGTCCTCGTACCACCGCCTAGACACAAGTCTAGTTGTAGCCCTGACTATCACTCGGGAGAGGCGGTAGCTACCAGCCGGCTGCCCGTCAATGCGTAGTCCTAGAGCAAGTGGGAGGAGGTTGCAGGTTTACTACAGTCCCCGGGGGGGGGGGGGGGGGGTCGCCTCGGGAGGCAGGCTACGCAAGGGTGGGTGGGGGCTGCAGGGTGACGGTACCCATGGATTGGGATTTGAGGGATCCACTTCGGGGAGGGGAAGGCGGGCTAGCAAGGGTGGGTGGGGGCTGCACGCTCGTGGTGTGCCCGTGGGATCGACTGAGGGGTCCATCTCCGGAGGCAGGCTACGGATTTGTGGGTGGGGGTTGCAGGTGAACAGCAGGGGGGCAGGGGGTTTGAAATCTTTGGGGGTATGAAATCCTCCAATGTAGTGCCTCAGCCCTTTGGGGCGTTGCTTTTGGGGCGGTCCCCCCGGCACTTCCCTTGCTGTGGAAACGTGCACCACACATGTATGAAGGCCTGCAGAAGAGGGGGGGTCAAAAGAGGGCGGCCGCTGCGGGTGTGACGGCACCACACGAGTGGGTGGGTGGGATTCCGTGGTGTCATTAGCGGCCCCGCAGCCCCCGCAGAGTCCGCTGCGGGGGCAAACCGGGAAATCAGGAGGGAACTGCGGGGACGAATCGCGGGAATTTCGGTCCGAATTGGCAATTTCACACTTGTCCGCACAAAAAATGCCTCCTGCGGGGGCGAGTCGGTATGTCCTCTCTAGTGTTGCGGGGCACACAGGACATTCTCGGTTTCCTTGAGGACTGGTGCATGCGTGCGGACCCTGTTGTGAACCGGCCAGTGTGCGGGGCTGTGACGTCGTCCTTAACACCATGGAACCCCCCCAAAATACCACAGCCCCGTTGTCTGAGACGCGCAAGTCGAGGCGGTCATAACGCCTGAGGCGGTCGGGGTGCGCCTACGGTGGTGGTTGGCGCCGAAGGTGGCGCCTGAGGCGGTCTCAGCGCTTCGAGGCGCCGCCTGATCCACGCAAGTGGAGGCGGCGCCTGAGGCGCCGCCTCGGGGGTTGGGAAGGTGGAAGGGCCTCGTCAGCCCACTCGCCGGACCTCTTCGGACGACGTTGGCGCCCGCACTACGCTTTGAGCAAGCGCCTGGTGAGCGTGCTTTGGTCCAGGCGGCGGCGCCCGCGCCCTCCGCACAGCTGCCTGCCACCTTCCATGCACCTGCCCCCCACCTTCCACGCACCTGCCTCCCACCATCTGTCTCTGTCTTGCACTCGTATGCAGGAGGAGCGTCTTGCGCCGAACAAGCAGCTCGTGGGCGTGTTTTGGTCCAGGCGGCGGCGCCCGCCGCACAGCTGCCTGCAACCTCCCTTGCACCTGCCCCCCACCTTCCATGCACCTACGTCCAACCTTCCGTCTCCCAACAGGAGGAGCGCCTTACGCTGAACAAGCGGCTGGTGGGCGTGTTCGGATCTGGGCGGCGAAGGCGCCAGATGGACGCGCGCGAGGAGGGCATCGTTCGCGTGGAGAAGCTGGGAGACACAGGCGCGCTTACGCAGGTGTGCTTGTGTGCTTGTGTGTGTGTGTGTCTGCGTGTGTCAGATTGTGTGTGGAGAAGCTGGGGGCACGGGCGCGCGCACGCAGGTATGTGTGTGTGTGTGTGTGTGTGTGTGTGTGTGTGTGTGTGTGCTCGTGGGTTTGCGTGTTCTCTTTCCCTCTCTCTCCCCCCCCCCTCTCTCCCCGTACCCCTCTCTTTCAGTCTCTCCATCTCTCCCCCTCCCTCTCCCCCTGTCTGTCTTTCTCTCCCTCCCTCCCTCTCTCTCTCTCTCTCTCTCTCTCTCTCTCTCTCCCCCCGCCTCTCTCTCTCCCTCTCTCCCTCTCTCCCTCTCTCCTCTCTCCTCTCTCTCTCTCTCCTCTCTCTCTCTCCTCTCTCCCTCTCTCCCTCTCTCCCTCTCTCTCCCTCTCTCCCCCTCTCCCCCTCTCCCCCTCTCCCGGCCCTCTCCCGGCCCTCTCCCGGCCCTCTCCCACTCCCTCACTCTCTCACTCTCTCACTCTCTCACAACCCTCCCCCCTGTGCCCCCCCCACACACAGATGCTGGAGGTCCAGGCAGCCCAGGCATCCATAGACGGCCTCACGCGTGCGGACGTGCTCCAGCGCCCCCTCTCCCCCTATCCTCCTGCCCTTCCCCCCCCCCCCTCTCACACGCACACACAACCCTCCCCCCTGTGCCCCTCCCCATGCACACAAGACGCTCGAGGTCCAGGCAGCCCAGGCATCCAGGGACGGCCCCCCACACACACACAACCCCTCCCCTTGTGCCCCCCCACACACACAGATACTCGAGGCCCAGGTAGCCCAGGCATCCAGGGACGGCCTCACGCGTGCGGACGTGCTCCAGCGCGCCACCGCTGTGCGCAACGTCCCCCCCCACCACGCGGACGCGTCAGAGCCCGGCGCGGCGTACGTGCTCGATGAGATCATCCCGGCCGGCGCGGCGGCCGCGCTCGACACGGGGCGGCTGTACAAGGTGGGTGTGACGTGTGTGCCGTACACGTGTGACGTGTGGTAGATTATACCATCTGTCGGACGCAACAGACTAAGACCTGTGCTTGCGCACCCTATAGAAGAGGCCGGCAGCTGTCAAAAGTAGACCCTGCCATAGATCTGCCATCATGATTGCTGTACGTGGTCGATTTGTCAGTGCGTCGGACGCCTTTGATGGCGTACTAGACTGCTGCCGACAAGGCTGCCCAAACTCTCAACACCATTGAAAAAAACTTGGAAAACCGGGCGGTTTGGGTACCACTCCCAGTTCACTTAAAGATAAACACTCGAAACAAACACACACGTGCGCACGCAGGCGGCCGGAAACTCCGGCGTCGCCGACCAGCTGCTGTCGAGCGGCGCGCTGTCTGTCTGTCTGTCTGTCTGTCTGTCTGTCTGTCTGTCTGCCTGTCTGCCTGTCTGTCTGTCTGCGTACGCCCAAAACCTCAAAACCTCAAACCCTTGGGAAAGCGGGCGGTTGGGGCACCATTCCCAGTTCACGTGTTGCGAGGTAAACACTCGAACACACGCACGCTCGCGCGCAGGCAGCTGGAACTTCTGATGTCGTCGACCAGCTTCCGCCGAGGGCCGAGCTGTCTGCGTTCGCCCAAACCCTCAATCCTCCAAACCCTGGGGAAAGCGGGCGGCTTGGGCACCATTCCCAGTTCACGTGCGACAAGATAAACACACAAACACACTCGCGCGCAGGCTGCCGGGAACTCCGACGTCGCCGACCAGCTGCTGTCGAGCGGCGAGCTGTCTGCATACGCGGCCGGGCGCCTGCACCTGCTCAACGACCCAGACAAGGGGAAGGTGCGGCTAGGGCTCAGGGATTGGGCTTCAGGGATTGGGCTTCAGGGATTGGGGTTCGGGGATTGGGGTTCAGTGAGCCTCTCAACGGCCCCAACAAGGGAAAGGTGCGTTTGGTTGGGGTTCGGGGTTCAGGCAGGGATAAGGGGGTCAGGGATAAGGAGAGTAGGCAGGGATAAGGGGATCAGGCAGGGATTGGGGGTCAGGGATTCGGGGATTAGGCAGGGATTACCTAATCCCTGCCTATCCCTGACCCTCCTAGGGGGGTCAGGGATAAGGGGATAAGGCAGGGATTAGTACGGGGTCAGGGATTAGGGGGGGCAGAGGATTAGGGGATAAGGGGATAAGGGGATAAGGGGATTAGGCAGCGATTAGGGGGTCAGGGATAAGGCCACGGGCCGGTGCGTTACCACTGTGGATCTGGGGGCCCAGTACCGCGCCGTCACGCACCTTCAGACGAGAGACAGGTGCGGCTAGGGTTCAGGGATTGGGGTTCGGGGATTGGGGTTCAGGGATAGGGGTACGGGGATTGGGGTGCGGGGATTGGGGTTCAGGGATTGGGGTTCAGGGATTGGGGTTCAGGGATAGGGGTTCAGGGATTGGGGTTCAGGGATTGGGGTTCAGGGATTGGGGTTGAGGGATTGGGGTTCAGGGATTGGGGTTCAGGGATTGGGGTTCGGGGATTGGGGTTGAGGGATTGGGGTTGGGGGATTGGGGTTGAGGGATTGGGGTTCAGGGATTGGGGTTCAGGGATTGGGGTTCAGGGATTGGGGTTGAGGGATAGGGGTTCAGGGATTGGGGTTGAGGGATTGGGGTTCAGGGATTGGGGTTCAGGGATAGGGGTTCAGGGATTGGGGTTGAGGGATTGGGGTGCGGGGATTGGGGTTCAGGGATTGGGGTTGAGGAATAGGGGTTCAGTGATTGGGGTTCAGGGATTGGGGTTCGGGATAGGGGTTCAGGGATTGGGGTTCAGGGATTGGGGTTCAGGGATTGGGGTTGAGGGATAGGGGTTCAGGGGTAGGGTTTCAGGGATTGGGGTTCAGGGATTGGGGTTCAGGGACAGGGGTTCAGGGATAGGGGTTCAGGGATTGGGGTTCAGGGATAGGGGTTCAGGGATTGGGGTTCAGGGATTGGGGTTCAGGGATTGGGGTTCAGGGATAGGGGTTCAGGGGTAGGGTTTCAGGGATTGGGGTTCAGGGATTGGGGTTCAGGGACAGGGGTTCAGGGATAGGGGTTCAGGGATTAGGGTTCAGGGATAGGGGTTCAGGGATTGGGGTTCAGGGATTGGGGTTCAGGGATTGGGGTTCAGGGATAGGGGTTCAGGGATAAGGGTCCAGGGATTGGTTTTCAGGGATAGGGATGCTACGCTTCTCCTTGGCTTCTTCTTTTGGAGTTCTTTAAATCTAATTTCAAAGATCAACCAACCTTAAGGGTTCAGTGATGCTCTCAACGACCCTGACAAGGGAAAGGTGCGTTTGGTTGGGGTCCGGACAGGGATTCGTAGAGTTTGGGGATAAGGCAGGGATTGGTGGATCAGGGATTAAAGGATTAGGCAGGGATAAGGGAATTAGGCAGACATCAGGGGGTTAGGGACAAGGGGATTAGGCTGGGGTAAGGGGATTGGGCAGGGATTAGGGGGTCGGGGATGAGGGGATTGGGCAGAGGTAGGGGATACGACAGGCCTTGTCCCTGAGGGATTATACGAGGGACAGGAATTAAGGGATAGGGCAGGGAGAAGGGGATAAGGGACGGATTAGGGGGTCATGGATAAGGGGTTCAGGGATAAGGGCCACGGGCCGGTGCGTTGCGACTGTGGATCTGGGAACCAGTACCCCGCCAACTCCCACCCCCTGCTCTCTCCCACATGTCCCAATCCCCCACACACATACCACCGCCCTCCCTCTCCTTCTCCCCTCTTAAGGTCAAGTCGTGCAGGCGCAACCTGGCTTTCCTCTGACGTGCTCTCACTCCTGAACGGCCGCCCCTTCTCTCTCCCACCTTACCCCCCCACCCCCACCACCGCCCTCCCTTTGCCCTTCTTCAGGTCAAGTCGGGCGCGCACAACCTGGCCCCCCTCTCGGCCCTGCTCTCCGTGCTCTCCGCCCCTTCTCCCCCACCTGACCCCCCCACCCCCACCACCGCCCTCCCTGCCCTTCTCCCCTTTACCCATGAACCTTAACCCCGAAACCCTAACACTAATCTCTAAACCCTTAACCCTAAACCCTAAACCCTAAACCCTCATCAGGTCAAGTCGCGCGGCCGCAACCTGGCCTTCCTCTCCCACCGCACCCCCTCACACACACCGCCCTCTCTTTCCTTCTCTTTCTCCCCTTGACCCCCAAACCTAAACCCCAAACCCGAAACCCATTCCTTGTCAGGTCAAGTTGCACGGCCGCACCCTGGCCTCCCTCTCAGCCCTGCTCTCCCTCCTCAACGGCTGCCCCACCATTGCCTGCTATTTCCCTCTCCCACCCCACCACCGCCCTCCCTCTCCTTCTCTCTTCGTCAGGTCAAGCCGCGCGGACGCAACCTGGCCTCCCTCTCAGCCCAACGGCCGCCCCCACCACCGCGCCCTCTCTGTCCTTCCCCCACCCCACTACCGCCCTCTCTTGTCCTTCTCGCATACCGTACAGCTCAATGTACTTTACGTTACAGGTTGTGCCGTGAAGAGGGGTCCGGCGCCAGTACTCGGGTCAAGTCGTGCGCGCACAACCTGGCCCTCCTCTCGGCCCTGCTCTCCGTACTCTCCGCCCCTTCTCACTCCCACCTGACCCACCCACCCCCACCACCGCTGCCCCTGTCCTTCTCCCCTTTACCCATGACCCATGACCCTAAACACTAAACACTAAACCCCAAACTCTGAACCCTAAAGCCTAAAGCCTAAACCCTCATCAGGTAAAGTCGCACGGGCGCAACCTGGCCTTCCTCTCCCACCGCATCCTCCCCCACCGCCGTCTCTTTCGTTCTCCTTCTCCCCTTGACCCTCAAACCTAAACCCCAAACCCTAACCCCCTTCCTTGTCAGGTCAAGTCGCGCGGCCGCAACCTGGCCTTCCTCTCGGCCGTGCTCTCGCTCCTCAGCTGCCGCCCCTTCTCTTTCCCACCTGACCCACCCACCCCCACCACCGCCCTCCCTGTCCTTCTCCCCTTAACACATGACCCTGAACCCGACACCCTCGATCCCAAACCCTAAACCCTCCTCAGGTCAAGTCGCGCGGCCGCAACCTGGCCTTCCTCTCAGCCCTGCTCTCGCTCCTCAACGGCCGCCCAGAGCTGCGCGCCGACCCCGAGCGAGGCGGCGTCGACGCGCTCGCGCAGCGCCTGCGCATGCAGCCTGCGCTGCTGCGCGAGTGCCTCGAGCTGTTCTACAACGGGCGACGCGAGGGCAACGTGGTGCGTGCTCTGCCCGTGTGTGTGTGTGTGTGTGTGTGTGTGCCTGCGCAGCGCCTGCGCATGCAGCCGGCACTGCTGCGCGAGTGCCTCGAGCTGTTCTACAACGGGAGGCGCGAGGGCAACGTGGTGCATGCTCTGCTCGTGTGCGTGTGCGTGTCTGCGTGTGTGTGTGTGTATGTGTGTGTGTGTTTGCGTGTGTGCGTGTGTGTGTGCCTGCGCATGCAACCTGCGCTGCTGCGCGAGTGCCTCGAGCTGTTCTACAACGGGCGGCGCGAGGGCAACGTGGTGCGTGCTTTGATCGTGTGTGTGCGGGTGTGCGTGCACTGTTGCTGCTGCTGCTGCTGCTGCTGTTCTGCTGCTGCCCTGCTGCACTGCTGCTGCTGCTGTTGCTGCTGCTCGTGTCTGCGTGCGTGCTTCCGCGCTGTGTCTCCCCACCCTAAGCCGGTGCCTCAGTCATCCAGCTCGCACTCACTCTCTGCCACACACCCACGCCCACAGGAGGTGTACGAGCGCGCGGGACAGCGCAGGGAGCTGCTTAACACGTCCGTCTCTTGCTCGCCCTGTCTCTCTTTCTCTTTCTCTTGCTCTCCCTCCCTGTCGCTCACCCAAAAACACATCCCACCCACACACAAATGCCCCGGACAGCACAAGGAGCTGTCTATCGCCTCCGTCTCTTGCTCGCCTTCTTTCTCTCTTTCTCTCTTTCTCTCCGTCTCTTGCTCGCCCTTTTTCCTCCGTCTCTTGCTCGCCCTCTTTCTCTCTTTCTCTCTATCTCTCACCCAAACAACCAACCACCCACAGGAGGTATACGAGCGCCCGGGACAGCGCAAGGAGGTTCCCATCACCTAAGTGCTCGTTCTCACCCTCTCTCTCTCTCTCTTTCTTTCTCTCTCTCTCTCTCTCTCTCTTTCTCACTCGCACACCCAAACAACCAACCACCCACAGGAGGTGTACGAGCGCCCCGGCCAGCGCAAGGAGCTGCTCATCGCCTACGTGCTCGTGCTTGCCCAGCTGCTTGAGGGCGGAGGCCTTGCGGCGCCGCAGTTTGAGGCGCTGCGATTGGAGCTGAAGATGAAGCCGTCGGACCTGGTGCAGCGGTTCAGGTGCGCACAACCACGGCTATGCGTCGTTGTGGTGGTGATGTGTGCGGTCCACAACTGTGCTCTCGTTCGTAATGTGCGTGCGTGCTTGCTGCATGTCCAACACAGCTGCGCTGTCGACTCAGCTGCCACACTCCCCACAACCGCTCACCCCACCCCGCTGCATCCTGACTGTGCCAGGGAGGTCGGCTCAACGTGCCAGCCGACGTTGTACAAGGGCGACGACGGAGAGGGCGGTGCTGCAGACGGCCCCTCGACGCGCGCCTACAACGTGATCCTGCTCAAGGGGGGCAAGACGCTCGGCGAGTGCTTCCCTGGTATCAAGGTCGGGCCGAAGCGCAAGTAGACGCGGGGCGCGCAGGCGAGTGCCCAGTCGCGAGCGCAGGCGCAGGCGAGGGGGTGGCTGGCGCGAGTGGTAGTGGAGTGGTCTTCCCATGAGAGTAGAACCCCTCTAGAGGTCTTGACAGGATGCAGGTTGCGGGGGGGCGGGGTGTGTGTGAGTGCTGGTGCTGGGCACCATCGCCAGTCCACCAAAATCAGGTGGGAGGTGTGGGCGGCCACAGTGGAAACCGATGTTTTACCGCCTGATTGATCTTATTGTTTCCGTTGTGCGGTAATGTTCAGCTCGCCTCAACTGTCGCGTTTCTCGAAAAAAGCGGAAACACTTCACACTTTCACCATGGGACGGAGCGCGTGGACCTGCGACGACGAGCCTGCGTACATTTCTGAGACTCCACGACTCAAGCGAGCACGCGGACACCCTCTCCGTGTTTGACGAACTCTCAGCTCAAAACGACGAATCTGTCCGAGGAAGTTTTTCTCGCTCTCACTATAACACGCGACGCCGCGGGAGCCCCACGCCACAATGGCGGCTCCCACGACGTCAAATCCTGGGTTAGAGACAGGTGGGTGCTGCGATGCAGCGAGAGACTCTTGCCATGGTGCACGCGCACCAGTGTCCCCTACCGCATGTGCACGAGTGAAGAGTCCCCCCCCTCCACCCTCCCCCTGGTGATTGACGCCAGCAGGCCAGGCGACCGTGATACGCGCCTCGCACCGGCCCACGCTGCGCTTCCGCCCGGTCTCCGAGCTGGTGCTGCGGCGGCCTGCGCCGAGGCGCCTCGTGATCTCCCCCGTGGCCGCTGCGGCAGCGACAGCAGCGCAGGCCACGCGGGGGCAGGAGCGCGTGCCTGCTCAGGCAGCACAGCCGCAGCAGCCTCCAGAGATGGCGGTGGCACAGGCGGCAGCAGGCAGGGATGGCACGGCGGAGGAACCTGTTGCGGGCCTTGCGTATGCCGTGCGGTGGGTCGCCAGCGAGGCGGCAGCAGCAGGAGGCGCAGCGTCAGGGGCGGCCATCACCTGCACAGATGATGGCAGATGCGGCGGCAGCGTGGCTCCTTCGATTGCGCTGCTGCAGGGCTGGTCGGCTGCGGGCGCTGCGCCCTCTGGCGCACCCCTGCACCTGCACCTGAGCACGCGCGGCGCGTACGCAGCATCACCGGCCGCAACAACGCATGCAGGAGCACGAGCAGCAGCAGCCCCTGCGGCAGGAGCATGGGCGGCCGCGCGCTGCATGGAGCAGGAGGCGGGCAGTGGACCCAGCGGCGGTGGTGGTCTGGCGCGCGTGACCGCGTGTGACGGTGACGAGCTCGCTGTGCCTGCCCCGCGCCCGTGCACACCTGCTGGCCTCCACCCCCGCCACCACCGCCATCCCCGCTCTGCCTCTGTGTCATGGCTCGCGCGTCCGCTGCCGGCCTCTCAGGCAGCGACGGCGAGTGGTGTGCCAGACGGAGGCGCCGGCAGCAGTGAGCAGCTGTATGGCTGCCGCGTGGTGGGTGGCATCGCATTCCACGCTTGCCTGACGCCGCTGACTTCAGAGGCTGAGGAGCCACGTGGCGCTCGTGACGCCTCCATGGGGGGGCTGGCAGCTCCAGAGGAGGCGGGCAGTACGCTGGCACTAGCAACGCAGCAACAGCAGCAGCAGCAGCAGCAGCAGCAGCAGCAGCAGCCGGCCGTGGGCGCGTTTGTTGTGACCGGCGGGTCCGGCATGATCGCTGGCCATGTGGCAGTGTGGCTTGCAACCGAACGCGGCGCGGCTTGCGTGCACCTCGTGAGCAGGAGCGGGCAGCTGCCGCACGTGCTGCTGAGCATGCTGGCAAAGGCAGCAGCCGCGCAGCAGGTGGTGGAGCAGCCACCATCGCAACAGATGCAGCAGCAGCAGGCGCTGCTGCAGCGCCTGTCATCGTGCGCATTCACAGCATCAAAGCTCGACCCTTCGAGCGCCGAGGACGCGGCCGCACTCAGCGAGCTGCCCCCCAGCGCAGGGTGCGGTCACCTGCCCCTGCTAGGCCTACTCCATGCGGCAGGAAGTCTGGCCGATGCAACTGTGGCGTCGCTGTGCCTGGCAGCTGTGCGCGTGGTGGACGCGCCAAAGGGTGGTGCGCTGCAGCGCATGGCAGCTGGGCCACTGCTCGGAGGTCTGCACCCGTCCGCCTCCCACGTGCTCTTCTCCTCGGTCGCCTCCCTGCTGGGATCGCCAGGTCAGGCCAACTATGCGGCGTCCAATGCGGCGCTGGATGCGGCGGCAGGGCGGCTCGCAGCGCAGGGGCTGCCCGTCACTAGCGTCGCGTTTGGCGGGTGGGCGGGTGCCGGACTCGCTGCGCAGCATGCGGGCACTGTGGCGCGCATGGCGCGTCTGGGCCTACCGCTGATGGACCCTGCTGACGCGCTCCGCGCATGTGCGCTCGCGTGCGCCGCGTGCACCGCACCGCCGCTGTGTCCTCTCCCTGGCGGTGGTGTTACAGCAGGTGTGGCTGTGGCCGAAGCAGGCGCGGTCGCAGCGGTGGTGGGCGTGCGCTGGCGCACGTTCCTGCGCAGCCTGCCGCCGTCGTCGTCCCGCGCGCCCTTCTTTGGCGAGGTCGCCCGTCTGGCAGGGGGCGAACAAGCACCGTTTGTGCCTACCAGGTCACTGGCTGCTGCTGCGGCTGCACCCGCGGGGCCTGCTTTAGATGAGACTGAAGGAGCGGCGGCTGCAGGCGGCGCGGCGGCAGATGCGGCGGCAGTGGAGCGGCAGGTGGCGTCGCTCGTGGCTTCGACCATCGCGACCATCCTCGGTGAGGCCTTGTCCTATACTGTGTGTGTGCAAGCTGCTTTTCAGCTGCCTGCCTGCCTGCCTGCCTGCCTACCTGCCTGCCTGCCTGCCTGCCTGCCTGCCCTGCTTGTGCATATGCACCATGCACAATCGATACAATCAACGGTGCATGCCTCAGTTCCATCAATATCACCACCGCCGCGTGGCTGACACGGTCCACACTCCCTGCCTCACGCCGCCTTCCCTCCCCTGTGCCCCTTGCTGCAGGCTCCAACGTATCCCCCGATGCGCCCCTCATGTCAGCTGGACTCGACTCCCTCGGCGCAGTTGGTGTGTGGCAGTGGCAAAGCCTGCGTGGTCGTATGCACACATGATGCTTGCCATGCGCGTGCCCCTCTCTCCCCTCATATTGACCTCTCCCACCACTCACACACCAAAGAGCTGCTACAATGTTGCGCGTTACTCACTCGAGCGCATTATCCTTGCCTCCCAACCGTCCCGCACCCCAGAACTGCGCAACTCCCTGGAGGGTGGACTTGGGATGCGCCTGCCGCCAACGCTCGTGTTCGATTACCCCACGGCGGGCGCCCTGACCGCGCACCTCGCTCAGCTGGCGCTGGAAGCCGCCGCTGCTGCCTCCGCCTCTGCGCGCTCACCGGACGAGGCGGGCGAGCGGCCGCCACTGGTGGGCGGCCGCCGGAGGCTGGCGCGCGGCCTGCTCTGGGGCGGCGCTGGCACCTTTGGCGGGGGCGTCCTGGCCGCCTCGGGCCTGGCCGCGCTGTACGGCCGCCGCCCGATCGGGGTGCCGCTGCGCGGCATGCCTGCGGCCGCTGGCGGCCCGCATGGGGTCGTGCTCGCTGTGCGCAGCCTGGTGGAGCGCACTCCGATGGCAGCGGCCGCGACGGGCGCCGGCTGCAACGCGTCACCGTTTGCTGTGCGCGGCGGCGGCGGTGGTGGGGGCGTGGCGGGCGGCTGGGACCCAGTGTCCACTGTGCCGCTGCAGCGCTGGGATGTGGAGGATGTGGGGAGTGGCGGTGGGTAGAGCCTGCTGTGCGTGCGCGCACACACAGCACACATGCACCCACACCCACACACCCACACTCAAACACTCACATGTAGATGCTGCACTAGCGTGAGTGTGCGACCACCCACCACTCGCACGCACATTTCCATCCCCTGTGCGTGCCTCGGTGCATGCACTGGCGCATGCTTTGGAGCGTTCCGTCCATTTGTAGGGGCGTTCGATGCAGGCACGTTAAGACCGAGTGCGAACACCCACCCACCGCTGACACACACACACACACACACGCACCCCCACACACACATACATTCCGCTCACATACACACACACACACGCACACAATATTTCTCAGGGGCGTGCTTCTGAGCGCTCCTTCCCCGTATTTATAATGCCAGCGCATTTTGATTGAGTGCGCACAAACACAAACCCCGCTCTCACACACGACGCACACACACGCACTCTTTCGCAGACGTGCTATTCTCAGCGTTCCTTCCACTGTACGGGCATCTTATGCCAGCGCATTTGCGCCGAGTGCGCACAAACACAAACCCCGGCCTCATACACATGCACGCACGCACACACACACACACACACACACACACACTTGCGCAGGCGCGCACTTTGGAGCTTTCCTTCCGCGTGCGTGCAGGCACCAACCGCCCACATCCACGCATGCACACACACACACACACACACACACACGCACGCACTCTTTAGCAGGCGCACGCTTCAGCGCCTTCCTTCCCTCCGTGGGAGCGTTTGACGCCGGTTTGTTTGGTCTCAGCTCTGCAGAGGCAGCTCTGATGGACCCGCAGCAGCGGCTGCTGCTGGAGACGGCGGCAGAGGCGATGGCGGCAGCGGCGGTGCCTCTGGGTGGTGGAACTGGAAAAGGTGCGTCTGCTGATGAAGTTGTTATACAATCCACTGCCGGCGGTCACACGTTCGGTTCCAAAGCTCCAGCAGGACTTAAGAGAGCGGGCACGAGGCCCACCAAAAAGGTCAAGCTACAGAAGTAGCCCACTGTAGCGCCAACCACGTAGTGGTGGGCACCAAGCAAGCAGCACCACAGTGCAGGCTCCACACCCAACCCCTCAAGTGACCAGAGGGCGGGCCCAAGGTATGAACCCATGAAGGATCTGCTCTGATACCTGCCTGCTTCCCTGCCTCGCCCTGGCTCTGACCTACCCCGACCTACCCACTGCCCCTGTTTCCGCAACAGTTGTTCTTCACTAAGCTGCCACTGAGTTGAGCTGAGTTGAGTCGGAGTAGGAGATGGCAAAAAGACGACGAATTAGTAGCAGTTGTATCTTCTGTTACTCGTGTCACTCGCCCTAAGCTTCCTTAGTACGAATCAACAGGATGAGATCACAAGGAAGGAGGCCAGGATATACCTGCTCTCAGTTCCTCCTAAGTGTGAACTGCCTGTCATGTACAAACTCTAGTCTTCTGCTCATCTCCGATCTGCGTAAACTACAATATACAATTACACAGAAAACTGTACACCTGCCCCTGGTCCTGCAATTTCTACTGCCCTTGACAGCTGCCAAGCCACTGCCCCTGCCCCTGTTTACTCCCTGCACCTGCGCAACCCTCTTCCATGCCCTACCATTGCCCTGTCTTACTCCCTGCCCCTGCCCTATCTGCCCCTGCCAGAAAGCCCTAAATTATGCCCCTGCCCTTATTTGCCCCTGCCTCTGCCCTACCCCCTGCCCCCCTACCTGCCCCCCTACCTGCCAGCTGCCTCTGCTCCTACCCTACCTGCCCCTGCTAGCTGCCTCTGCTCCTGCCCTTACCTCTGTCATCTGTCCTGCCTTAACTCTAGCCCCTGCCTGCCCCTGCTCCTGCTATTTTCCCTGCCCTCTGCCCCTGCCCTTACCCGCTGCCCCTGCCCCTGTCTACCCCTGCACCTGCCCTACCCTCTTCCATGCCCTACCATTGCCCTTTCTTACTCCCTGCCCCACCTGCCTCTGCCAGCCGCCCTTGGTGCCGGAACCTGTCCTGTCCTGTCTTGCCCCCTACCTCCTGCAGACCCGTGCCATCAAGCCCTTATTTATGCCCCTGCTCCTTACTGTCCCTGCCCCTGCCCCACCCCCTGCCCCCCTACCTGCCCCTGCCAGCTGCCCTTGGCGCCAGCATCGGCGTGTACGTCGGCCTTGCATCGTCAGGCTACGGAGCGCTGGTGGCGGCGCATGCTGGCACGGCCGGGCCTTACCACGCAACGGCCAATGCGCCCAGGTGTGCAGAGCTTAGGGTTTAGAGGTTAGGGGTAAGGGTTTGAGATTCAGGGGTTAAGGGCACGGGGTTGGGGGTTAGGGGTGAGGGGTGAGGGGTGAGGGGTGAGGGGTTGGGGGTTAGGGGGAAGGGTTTAGGGGCTAGAGGAGTAAGGGGTTATAGGGGTTAGAGGTCAGGGGTAAGGGGTTAACCGTACAGGGTTTGACGCACAATGCGCCCAAGTGGGCAGACCTAGAGGTGTTTGGGGTTAGGGTTACGGGTTCAGGGCATAGGGTTTGACGCAGGTGGGCAGAGCTTAGCGTTTAGCGGGGTTTGAGGTTTCATGGTCTGAGTTTTTTTTTGTAGATTGGCAAGCGCCACTTGACCCCCTTTCCCCTGGAAGCAGTTAGGACCTATTTTGGAGGCGTCGCACAATAGCTCTCCTTTTTGCTTTGGGGACTACACGTTGGCAGGCAGCCGGCTGGCGGCTACCGCCCCTCACAAGTAATTGTTAGGGCCAGAACTGGACTTGGGTCTAGGCGGTGGTACTAGAACTAGAGGTAGTCTTTGCTGGAAAGCCGATGTAACTGTGACTGTAACTGAGTTTTTTCGGGGGCTGTGTCAGCTGAATCCCCAACACGTATCTTCGAGTAAAGGGGCCTAGCATGGGGCCTACTGTTAGGACTCAGAGCCTTAATTAATCTGAATATCAGCCCAACGCGCCCAAGTCAGCCGGGTTGGGGTTGGGCGGCTTAAGGGTGCAAGGTTGAGGGATCAGTGCTCGCACGCACGCACGAGCTCTCTTTATCACGCCTAGGCGTGAGGAGGCTTCTTCACTCTGCCTTACTCTCTCTTTTGCCCCCCCCCCCCCCCCCCCCCCTCCCATGTCTCCAGCGTGGCGCCCGGCCGCTTGTCATTCGTGTTTGGGCTGACTGGCCCGGCAGTCGCAGTCGACACGGGTGGGTTGGACTTGATGATAAATTCATTGTACAGTCTGCCTGTTGGACACCTGTGCAGTCTGTTGGACACCTGTAGTGGTGCACCTACATGTTGGCCCGGCAGTCGCGGTCGATACCGGTGGGTTGGACCTGATGATACATTAATTGTACAGTCTGCTGGACACCTGTAGTGGTGCACCTACATGCTGTTCACGGGTGGGTCGCACGTCACACACACATCACCGCGTGCCATGCTGTGCATGCTGTGCATGGTACGCAGCTGTGCATGCTGCAATTGTTTCACCGACGGGTGGTAACCATGGTAACCAGGCGTGTGTGCGAGCGTTGCGCTCGGCCGCCGCTCCGGGCGGTGACCAGCTGGACGCCATGCTGTTGCGGTGCCCACCTGCCATCGCATGCCTCCACCGGGTCATCATCGCCGTATGGCGGTCGGGGAGAGCCCCGAGGGAATGGAAAACTGCTATTATCACACCGTTATATAAGGGGAAGGGTCCGCGTGACTCCCCTGGTAACTACCGCGGTATAAGCCGTCTCTCTATTGCCGGGAAAGTGTACGCTGCCATACTTCTGCACCGCGTCTCCACGCAGGTTGATGGTCAGTTGCATGAGGCTCAGTGTGGTTTCAGAAAAAGCAGAGGCACTGTTGATGCGATTTTTACTCTGCGCTCGCTGAGCGCGGCACATGCCGAGTACAAACAATGCATGGCTGTGGCATTTGTCGACTATTCTAAAGCTTACGATTGCATAAACCGTGCGGCACTGTGGAGAGTCCTTAGATTATATAGTGTTCATCCGCACATTATTGATCTGTTGGAGGATCTTCACACCAACACCGCAGCTGCCGTGCGGCTGGCTGGGAAAATCGGGCACGAATTCCCCGTGTCGTCTGGTGTGCGACAGGGGTGCGTCATTGCTCCTGTGTTGTTCAATGTTTTTATTGACCACATAGTGAAAAAGGCGCTAGACATGATGCCAGAGGGGGCTGGCGTGTCAGTCGTGACCCGAGCCGGCGGCTCTGTGTTGTCGTCGTCGGTTGAGCGCATAGTAATGCTGATGTATGCCGACGATTTATGTTTGTTCTCGCATGACCCAGCTCAGTTGGCGCTTATGCTGAAAATCCTTGACAAAGTGTCCTCTAGCTTTGGCATGCAAATCAACGCCGCCAAGACAGAAGTGATGATTTTGCCAGCAGATTTTGACGCGGATCTGCCCACGTTTGCGCTGACTGGTGGTGAAGTGAAGACCGTCTCTGCATTTAAGTATCTAGGGAGTTGGATAACCCAGAGTGGTGGTGTGGAAAAGGAGATCGGTGTGCGTGTCGGTCGCGCGCTGGGCGTGTTTGCGTCTTTTGATAAGATTTGGGCCAGCAAGAAGATGCAAGTGCAGTCTAAGATGCGGGTTTACAACACTTTCGTGCTGCCCCACTTTCTGTACGGCTGCGAAACATGGGCCCCTACTAAAACACAACTGACTTGATTGGAGGTTGCCCGCTCTAACTGCCTTTGTCGCATTCTGGGTGTGCGCCTGGTCGACCGGCACAGATTAACTTATATTCGGCAGGCGTGCGACACTGAGCCAATTGAGAGCCTTGTGGCAAAGCGATCAATGCAGTGGCTAGGCCATGTGATGCGCATGCCGGCTTCTCGTCTTCCTCGTACGACTTTTGACTGCACAATGGATGTGGCTCGGCAGCAAGGCCGGCCTCCAGCCTCCTCCCGACACTATTTTCTTAAGCTACTGATTCAGCAGCTAGGCGAAACTAGTGGCACTCGTTCTGATTGGAAGACTTTTTCGGACACGGCGTTTGAGCGTGCTCAGGATAGGGTCGGGTGGAGAGCCGTGGTGTACGGTCCGGCTGCCCCTCAGGCGCCGGCCCCTCCACCACGGCGGTCAAGTAGATTGGCAAGCGCCACTTGACCCCCTATCCCCTAGAAGCAGTTAGGACCTATTTTGGAGGCGTCGCACAATAGCTCTCCTTTCTGCTCTGGGACTACACGTTGGCAGGCAGCCGGCTGGTGGCTACCGCCCCTCACAAGTAATTGTTAGGGCCAGAACTGGACTTGGGTCTAGGCGGTGGTACTAGGACTAGAGGTAGTCTTTGCTGGAAAGCCGATGTAACTGTAACTGTAACCATGCGTCAACCATGCTTCAACCATGCGCCCCATACCATGCTTTTTTTTAAGCATGCACGGACTCGTACTCCCGTGTTGCACTGTACACACCACATGCCATGCTGCGCATGCTGTGCGGATGTGTGCCGGGTCACAGAGCCACTCTCCTCCACCATCCCCCCCCCCCTTGCTTCTGTGTAGCTCTTAGACGCCCGCCTCGTGGCTGCCCACCTACCTACTCCCCTGCCCTGCCCCGCCCCGTCTCCCACCCCCCACACTTACATGTGCCCACGTGGGTGCACCCACCACCCATGGCGCCACGTGTGTGTGTGTGTGCGCGCAATGTGCTACGCATCGCTCGTGGCTTCCCACCTTCCCACCCGCTTTTTGCCCACACACAGTGTGAACAGTATGGAGCTACTGGTCCGCATCGCTCGTGATGTCCCCCATCCCTTCTTCCCTGCCCCTCCCACCTCCCACCCTGTCGCCTCCCACTTCCAACCTCCCACCCTTGCCTGTGCCCCCCACCCCCACCCCCACCCCACCACATATCGTGCCCCATGTGTGTGCAGCATGCTCCGCGCAGCATGCACTGCGCCGGACGTGGCCGCCCATCTTCCCACGTACTCCCAATACCACTCTCTCCCTCTCACTCTCATTCTGCTCCCACCGCCCCCTCCCTAGTTCTCTGCCCCTGCCTCGCTCGTGGCCGTCCACATTGCCACCCACTTTTATCGTCGCCCACATACACTGCTTCTGCGCCCACGCAGCGTGCTCCGCGTCGCTCGTGGCCGCCCACATCGCGGCAGCAGAGCTGCGCGCGGCGCACGCGACAGCGCACGCGGCCGCACGCATGCCCGCCTCGTCTGGCGCTGCCTCTGCATGGCACGGGAGTGCCATCGTGGCCGGCGTGCACGTGCAAGCGGCGCCCGCGTCGACGAGCTACGTGTTTGCTGCAGGCATGCTGTCCCCGCAGGGGCGCTGCCAGGTGGGTGGCATGTAGCTAGTCAGTGATGATGATGATGGATCTTACAGTCTGTGTGACACCAGTAATGATGTATAAGACCGGTGTCGGCGCTAGCGCCCGACACCTTAAACTCAGTTTCAGTGGGAAACTGGCTGGCTACCTGGTAGGGGTGAGGGTAAACCCCCACACGCGCGCACGCACTGGACCTAGACAGGACACCGGGCCCCCAGATCCACCCTATACCACCCAGGTAGTAACAGCAACGCATTGTTGGTGTGCGCCTGTGTTCTATTACTAGTCCCGCCGCCGCCATTGGCTCCAGCAATCTCCTCCATGCCCGCCACCAATCTCCTCCACGCCCGCCAGCAATCTCCTGTATGCCCGCCAGCAATCTCCTCCATGCCCGCCAGCAATCTCCTGAATGCCCGCCAGCAATCTCGTCCATGCATGGGCGCCGCCATGCGATCTCCATGCGCCGCGCCGGGCTCCATGCGCGCCAGCACCCGTACCACCCGCCTCATTCCCGTTCTTTAGCCATTCCCGTGACACCTATGGCTGATCCTTGTTCCGCCGTCCCCTTTGGCATCTGTAACTCGTATCCTCTCCCTGTAGCCTCATTCCCCGTTCTTAACCGCCATCTCCATTATGGTGCCCGCCCGCTGGTGGGGCCTCGCCTCGCCCATGCCGCACGGCTAGTGTATTGATTGCTGCGCCATCTATAATCTGCGCCTTGGGGCAGGGAACCCCCGCGCCACAACCTCCTCACAAAGCCTAGCCGCATGTGCCTCGCTTCCCATGTTTCTCAATTTCTCGCCATCCGCTTCCATGCTGCCGCCTGCAATCTCCTCCACGCCCGCGAGCAATCTACTCCATGCCCGCCAGCAATCTCCTCCATGCATGCACGCGCAGAGCGACGCCATGCAACCCCCATGCGCCGCGCGCGCCATGCGCGCGCCGCGCCCGCCAGCTCCCGTAGCCTTATTCCCCGTTCTTTACCCATGCGCCATGACGCATTAGCCTTGTCCGCCGTCCCCTGGCATGCATAACCCGTAGCCTCATCCCCCGTAGCCGCATTCCTCGTTCTTAGCCGCCATCTCCATTATGGTGCCCGCCCGCTGGTGGGGCCTCGCCTCGCCCCATGCCGCACGGCTGGTGCATCGATCGCGTCGCCATCTAATAATCTGCGCCTTGGGGGAGGGAACCCCTGCGCCGCAACCTCCTCACAAAGCCTAGCCGCATGTGCCTCGCTTCCCATGTTTCTCAATTTCTCGCCATCCGTCTCTCTCTTCCATCCAGGCCCAGTAAACCATTAGGAGCCGCAATCTGCTTGAGTTCCGATCGTTGTGAGAAGGGGTGCATGCTCGCCGCAATTCTCGCCATCGTGCATCGTGCTCTCCATCGTACCGCTGCCCCATCTGCCATATAGCCTCGCCCCATCAGGACCAGTTCACCAGTAGCGCTGTGCGTCACAGCCGCTCAGGGTAAATTTCCAGATTTTCAGCCGCCCAGTACCAAGCGCAGTTGTCCCGGTTGTCCGCCATCGAGCGGCGCCAGGGCGGGAGCCCCTGGCGAAGAGCTTATGAACTTAACATGGTAACTGTAACTGTCAGTAGTCAGTAGCTAGTCAGCAGCTAGTCAGTAGCTAGTCAGTAGCTAGTTAGTTGCCAGCTACGTGTTAGCGGCGGGCATGCTGGCCTTCGCAGGGGCGCTGCCAGGTGGGTGGCAGGAAGCTAGTCAGTAGCTAGTCAGTAGCTAGTCAGTAGCTAGTTAGCAGCTAGTCAGCAGCTAGTCAGTAACTTGTCGGAAGCTAGCTGCGTGTTTGCAGCAGGCATGCTGTCCCTGCAGGAGGCTGCCAGGTGGGTGGCAAGTAGCTAGTCAGTACCTAGTCAGTAGCTAGCCAGTAGCCAGTCAGTAGCTACTCAGTAGCTATTCAGTAGCCAGCTACGTGTTTGCGGCGGGTATGCTGTCCCCACAGGGGCACTGCCAGGTGGGTGGCAGGTAGCTAGTCAGTAGCTAGTCAGTAGCTAGTCAGTAGCTAGTCAGTAGCTAGTCAGCAGCTAGTCAGTAGCTAGTCAGTAGCTGGTCAGTAGCTAGTCAGTAGCTAGTCAGCAGCCAGCTACATGTTTGCGGCGGGCATGCTGTCCCCGCAGGGGCGCTGCCAGGTGGTTGACAGGTAGCTAGTCAGTAGCTAGTCAGTAGGTAGTGAGTAGCTAGGTACTCTTCTCTCCCCGATAGTAGGAGTCGGAAGCTAGTCAGTATCTGGCTGCATATTTGCGGCGGGTATGCTGTCCCCGCAGGGGCGTTGCCAGGTGGGTTGTTGCCTGTCTCTCCTACTAGGTTTCACCCTGGTCTTCTCTTTCTCGAATCTTCTCTGTCCCGAGTAGTCAGATAGCTAGTTAGATAGCTACGCATGGGCGGCGTGCGTGCTGTCGTCCCTAAGGTGTCGCCAGGTGGGTGTTGAGGTGCTCTTCCCTCTGCCCCCCCCCGCTTCCAGCAGATGCAGGCATGGGGAGGCAGTGCTCCAACCAGTGCAACCCACTTCACCCCCCAACACACACACACACACACACACACACACACACACAAACACACACACACACACACGCACACACACGTGCACACACACACACACGCGCGCACACACACACACACACACGCACGCAGGTGCTCGACGCGGCCGCCGACGGCTATGTGCGCGGCGAGGCCTGCCTCGCAATGGTCCTCGGCACAGTGGGCCGGGGCACCGCCACGTCCAGCGGCTCCGGCACCTTCCTGGCACCTGCTGCACTGCTGCTCATTGGCAGCGCGGTCAACCAGGACGGGCGCAGCAGCGCGCTGACGGCACCGAGTGGGCCGGCGCAGCAGGCGGTCGTGCGGGCGGCGCTGGGCGACGCACGTTGCGGCGCGGGCGACATTGACGTTCTGTCCATGCATGGCACAGGTACGCTGCCACTAGGGTCTGGTACTGGTATGGTAGGCTGGTGCACTGTGGGGCCTTGTGGGCTGTCCTAGTCAAGCCCCCTAGACGTGTAGTCTAGGCCTTGACTTATGCCCCGGGGTCCTTTTGGCGCGTACGTGCAAAACCTGTAAAACCCACTGCCACTAGGGTTGCTCGTTCTGGCTGGGTGGGGCGCTGGGTGGAGAGCAATGCCTCCCCATGTCTGCCGCTGCTGGGGGGCAGGGGTAGAGGGAGGGGAACCGCAGCACCCTACTGACATCAACATGTGTGCACGTACAGGCACCGTGCTCGGCGACCCCATCGAGGTGTCCTCCGCGGCAGAGGTGCTGCTGCCAGGCAGGGGCATGCAGCAGCAGCAGCAGCAGCAGCAGCAGCAGCAGCAGCGGCACCAGAGCAGAGGTAGCGGCAGCACCGCCCCTGCCACTGGCCGTGGCAGCGGCAGTGGCGGTACCAAGCCCCTCAGCCTGATCGCGTCCAAGTCGTGGCTGGGCCACGGCGAGCCCGCGGCCGGGCTGCTGGCGCTCTCCCACGCGGCCGCGGCTGTGGCCGCGGGCCTGCAGCCGCCGGTCCTCCACCTGCGCTCGCTCAACCCGCACGTGGCCGCAGCGCTGGAGCAGTACTCTGGGTCCGATGCTGCGGCCGCGGGGGTGGTGGCGGTCGGACGGCAGCACGGCCCGCGCCCCGGCTGCGCCCCGGCGGCGCGCCTCAGCGGTGGGCGTGATGGCCCGGAGGCGCGCGCTGTGGGCGGCGGTGGTGGAGGGCTCGTGGCGGGTGTGTCGTCGTTTGCGTTCATGGGCACCAACGCGCATTGCGTGCTGCGCGTGGCGCCGCCGATGCCTGCGTCCACGGCAGGAGGCTCCCCCGTCGCACCCCCACCCGCTACCTCCCTGGCTGCCGGCAGCACGCACAGCACGCACAGCATGCAGTGGCGGCGCGCCAGCTTCTGGGCAGCCCCCGAGGCCCACCTGCTTGCGCGCGAGTACACCGCCAGCCGCTTCGGCCTGGGTGGCGGTGGCGTCAGTTCCGGCAGCGGCGGTGGGTGCTGTAGATCACCACAGCCATGTCACCAGGCACGCATGCACACAACCAACCAACCTGCCAAGCGTTACATGAGGCCGTCCGCATGCGCCGGCAATGCCTGTACTACTAACAGCAATACACCCGGGAAATTGTTACGAGGCCTGACCCGTGCACTGGGATGTCTTTCGAATAGAGGGTGACCGACCAGCGCGTGAATCAAGTGGATAGTACCCTTGGCTTGGGGGGTCAAGCACACACAAGCACATGCACACACACACGCACACCTGCTATCCATGCTACCATCAAACACACTTGCCCCCACAGGCATGCCACTGCAGCACGCTTGGCCGCTGTGCACGCTGAGCTTGGCGCATTCCAGCTGGCACGGCTGCAAGAAAACATGGCAGCACACTCACACACACACACGCACGCACAAACACACACACACACACGCACATGCACACGCACACGCCTACCACAGGCCGCTTCGCGACGGTGCTCGCGGACCTCGGCGCACCCCAGCTCGCGCGGCTGGCGGACCACATCGTGGGTGGGCGCTGCGTGCTGCCGGGTGCTGCCTACTTTGACATGGCGCTCGCGGCCGCGCGGATGCTGCTGGTGGAGGGGGGCGCCAGCGGTGGGGGGGGAGCTGGTCACAGGTGCGAATTTGTCTCTCCCTCTCTCTTTGTCTCTTTCTCTCACACGCAGACACAGCGCACTGTAACGTGCAACATGCAACACACTACACACCACACACAACCGCGTGGATGCTGCTGGTGGAGGGGGGCGCCAGCGGTGGGGGGGGAGCTGGTCACAGGTGCGAATTTGTCTCTTCCTCTCTCTTTGCCTCTTTCTCTCACACGCAGACACGGCGCACTGTAACATGGAACACACAGCACACAATACACAACACACAACCGCGCGGATGCTGCTGGTGGAGGGGGGCGGCAGCGGTGAGGGGGGGACTGGTCACAGGTGCGAATTTGTCCCTCCCTCTCTCTTTGCCTCTCTCTCTCACACGCAGACACGGCGCACTGCAACATGGAACATACAGCACACAACACACAACACACAACTGCGCGGATGCTGCTGGTGGAGGGGGGGCGGCAAACGGTGGGGAGGGGCTGGTCACAAGTGCGAATTTGTCTCTCCCTCTCTCTTTGCCTCTTTCTCTCACACGCAGACACGGTGCACTGTAACATGGAACACACAGCACACAACACACAACACACAACGCGCGGATGCTGCTGGTGGAGGGGGGCGCCAGCGGTGGGGGGGGAGCTGGTCACAGGTGCGAATTTGTCTCTCCCTCTCTCTTTGCCTCTTTCTCTCACACGCAGACACGGTGCACTGTAACATGGAACACACAGCACACAACACACAACACACAACGCGCGGATGCTGCTGGTGGAGGGGGGCGCCAGCGGTGGGGGGGGAGCTGGTCACAGGTGCGAATTTGTCTCTCCCTCTCTCTTTGCCTCTTTCTCTCACACGCAGACACGGCGCACTGTAACATGCAACATGCAATACACTAAACACAACACACAACCGCGTGGATGCTGCTGGCGGATGGGGGGCGGCAAACATTGGCGGTGTTCACGGGTACGTGGTGGTCTCTCCCTCTCCCTACCGTAAACTCGGTAAGCCTGTATCGGTGGCCCCAAACATATATAATTAATTGATTCTGGAGGGACAGTATCGTGCGCAGCGGGGACTTATTCAGTATTCGACAGTATCGCAGTAGTTTTACGATTTTTTGTAAATACCGCACCCCAAAAAGACTTGCCTGAGGCGGGATTCGACCTCAGGCGGCTTGAACTCTCAAGTTCGACTGTATCACGGCCCGAAACCACTTGACTTGGCTGTACCGGCTCAGAGTATCGGAGGGGTCTGAGAATTAGTTACCGACACGGGCTAACCGAGTTTACGGTATATGTAAATGTTTGTCTTTGTGTTTCACACATAGACACAGCACAGCACAATTGACAATTGACAAGCGCATGCCATTGAGCGTGCCCCCGGAAGTGAAACCCCTGAGCCTGCGGCGCACCCCTTCGCCTTCCCTTTTCCATCCCCTTCCTGTTTCCCTACACATACAGTGAGCCCGCTTCCCCTCGGGGGCGTGGGGAGTACCACCGGCCCGTGTAACAATCTCTCTCTAACAGCACAACATGGAACATGTAACACACAAAACACAACTGCGCAGATTGTATTGGTCGAGAGGAGCAGCGGGGGGGGGGGGGGGGGAGGTGGAGGTGGTCACACGTGCGTGGTGGTCTCTCCCTCTCCCTCTCCCTTTATGCATTGTTTTATCTCTGCGTCTCACACACGGAACCATCACAGAGGTGGTCACAGCTGTGTAGTGGTCTCTTCCTCCTCTCTTTCTAACATGCATACACTAGACAGCACACAGCACATGATACACACACAAACACACAAAACAGCACAGCACACGCACACACATACACACCCCACACACATACAGGCTGGCACTCCTGGCCGCCACGATCCCCGCCGATCTCTCTCTAACACGCAAACACTACACAGCACACAGCACATACCGTATTGATCAGAGGATTTGGTGAAACACGATTTGGTAAATTTTGAAATTTTGCGTTTTGATTGTGCCAAAAATCCATGTTTGGTAATGTCTGGCTGACGTATGAATGCTTGCAGATACATGTTTGGTAAAAAAATTCTGAGTTTTTTTTTTTCAGGCAGGATCGCGTTGCACGAAAAATCCATGTTTGGTAATGTCTGGCTGGCACATTAATGCTTGCAGATACATGTTTGGTAAACAAAAATCGGAGAGCTTTTTTTCCAGGCAGGATCGCGTTACACGAAACCCCTACAGAGGGCGTTCATCAGCAGGCGACTCACGCCCAACCTGCTGTTGGGGCTTGCCCTGATGGACGCGCCTATCATCTCAAGCCACTAAACTCCACCGGGCTCGACGCGCCAGCCACCGCGTTTGTTTACACGCCCGGCACGGGGGCTGCTGCTGCTGTGGCGGCTGCGCCAGCGGCTGCGGCTGCTAGCAGCGCTGCGCCTGCGGCTACCCTGTCCTCCCTCTGCTGTGCCTGCTGCTCCCTAGATGCCCTGAGGCGGTCAAAGGCGGCCTGCATGCCGTCCTCATCTCCGCTGCCCTCAACCTCCGAGGTGTGTCCGCTCTTCTCCCCCTCCTCCTCTGTCTCCTCTTCCTCCTCCTCTCCAGCAGCGCCACCAACGCTGCTCCCAGCGCCGCCCGCAGCAGCTCCACCAGCTCGCCCACCGCCGCGCCCGCCGCCCGCCACTTCGACCACGTCCGCCAGGTCCCACGCGCGTGCACCGCGCCCGCGCCCGCCCCCGCGCCCGCGCATGGGGGCAGGGGGTGGAGGGTTGGCTGCACGAGGAGAGCGGGCCCTGCTTCCTGATGGCCCCACTGAGCCCAGCAGCTGATCCAGGCGTTGTGCCAGATAGCCCAGCCACGGCTGCTGCGGGCTCGGCAGCTGCGCGCCTGCCATCTGCGCGCTCGGCAGAGTGGCAGACCAGGCTTGCATCTGCGGGTGACCAGCAGCAGCACCTCCAGCAGGCTCTCCGTCAGGATCTCCACGTCGTCGTCGCCAGCAACTCCCCCATCAGGGTCAGGGGGCCTCTCCTGATGGCCGGACATGCCTGCAGTCTCTTATCCTGGTGGTATTCCAGCAGAGGATGAATTCCAGCGGCTGTCCAGAGTGGCTGTGGCGGCACAGGCGGAGTGAACCTGTCCGAACTCTCCAACGGACAAATCTTAAAAGCGACTTTTCTGGGTCTTCGAAAAGTCGGAATTCACATTTACACACAGATTCGGAAATCTCTCGTCGCGTAGATCATTTTAGACCTATAATACGCGGCATTCGACTCAAGGGGGGGCGTTCACACCCCCACACTCATTGTTTCGCTGATGATACGCCTTTGGTAAATTTTCCGGCGCGCATTAACGCTGCGCACGCCATTTGGTAAATTTACCAAACTTTGTTTCACCAAATCCTCTGATCAATACGGTAACACACACACACACAAAATACAGCACAACACATACACACGCACACGCCCCCCACACACACATGCAGGCTGGCGCTCCTGGCCGCCACGATCCCCGCCCCGCTGCTGCTGCCCGCCGTTGGTGGCACCGCAGCCTCGCTGCCCCGCCTCGCATGCATCATCGAGCTGGCCACCGGCAAGCTCGCCATCCGCTCCACGACGACAGCTACTCAGCGCGGGGCCCCCGAGTTGACAACCTCTGCGGGGGACGGGGCTGGGCCGCAGCAGCAGCCTGCGGGTGCGGTGGCAGCGGCGCGGCCGCGGAGGCCGCGGCGCGGCGTGGCCGCTGCTGCACCCCGCGAACCGCAGGCGACGACGCACTTCACGGCCACGGTGCGGGCCGTGGCGGTGGTGGCGGCAGCAGCAGCAGCAGCGGCAGCACCCTCATCCCCGGCAGCAGCAGCAGCAGCAGCAGCAGCAGCAGGCTCAGCAGCGACCGTGGGTGTGCATGCGTCAGCAACAGAGGGCGGCGGTGCGGGCGGGCGTGCGTCGGCGCGGGCCCTGGGCCGCCCCGGGTCGTTCGTGGCATCGCGAGTGCTGCTCGCACTCGTTATCACCCAAAAGGCAGCAGCAGCAGCAGCAGCAGCAGCAGCAGCCATCCCTGTCAGTCCCGGCAGCACAGCCGCCGCCCCTGCCACCCCTGCCGCCCCTGCCGCCCCCGCCCCTGCGTTTGCTGCCCTGGCCGACCCCGGCGCGCAAGCGCTTGATGGTCTCACTCTGGCGCCCGATGTGCTGGACTGCTGCCTGCAGCTCGGCCAGGTCTTCATCATGGGCGCGGCGCTGTCGGGCGGTGAGTTTCTCAACTGAAGGATTGGGAATTTAGGTTGTATGGGTCTGGGGTTTTCTGCTGGGCTGCGAGTCAGAGCAGAAACCTGCCTGCATAGGTGCATGCACGCACTGTCAGATGCACACACGTGCACAAACTCTGCATGCCCTCACACAGTGGAGCTGGCCCACCCCGCACGCACACGCACACACATGCACGCGCGCGCACACACACACACACAAACATATGCACACGCATGCACGCACACACACACACACGCAGTGTACGTGCCCTCCGGCCTCGACGCACTCCTCGGCCCCGACCCAAGCACCGGCGTCCACTCCCTCGAGCCCCTCTCTGTCCCCGCCCCATCCCAGCCCCTATGCACCACCAGACGCGCGGGGTGGGACGCGCCGATCGTGCACGTGTGCGTGGCGCCACGGCCGGCGGCCGCGGCCACGGGCACCAGCAGCGGCGGGGAGGCCGTGAGCGACTACGTTGTGCGGTGCGCGCGCGGCGACGCGTCCGTGCAGCCGCTGCTGCGGCTGAGCGGCATGCACGCGCGGCCGCTGGCGCGGGGCGCCCCCAGGCCCCGACCGGCGGACGGCGGGGCGGCGGCGCTGGCGGAGGCCGGCGCAGCGACAGGCGTGTCTGCCAGCGCCACGGCGGCGGCAGCGGCGGGCAGCCAGCTGGCATACGTGGTGGAGTGGAGGGTGGATGCACCGGCGCCGGTGCCCGTGCCGCTCCAGCCGCCGGTCAGCAAGGCGGGCGATGGGGAGCGGCTGCAGCCGTGGCTGCGGCTGGCGCGCGCGCTGCAGCCGTCGCGCGTGCTGCCCACGCTCGTCGCCGCGGCCGCGCCGCTGGCCGCCGCGCGCTCTGATGGCGGTGGCGGCGGATGGCGGCGGCGGATGGCGGCGGATGGCGGCGGCGGCGCGATCGACGCGAGCGTTGTCGGCGGCGGGTGGTGCACGCCAGGGGGCGTGCCGTGTGCGCCGCATGGGCCACCGGGCCAACCGCAGGTGCAGGCGCAGCAACAGCAGCAGCATGCGGACGATGCCCTCGCGGGCGCGCAGCTGAGTGGGCTGCTGCGGACGGCTGCCAACGAGGCGTCCGCCAGCCTGCGCGTCTCGCTGCGCGTCAACTGCACCGGCGGCATTGGCGCCGCTAGTGGAAGAGAGCACGCGCCGGCAGGAACAGCATCCCTCGCCGTTCGCCCCCGCCCTCAGCTTCCGGGGGGTGACAGCAGCGGCGACGGCGACGGCGCGTTTGGGTCGTACACATTCGCAGGAACGGCGTGCGTGCCGCGCCTCGTGCCACAGGTCTGGCCGTCATTATGCTATGCTGCTTGCCATCCCTCCTTTGCGCTGCTGTTTGCCATTCGCTGCTTCCGTTCGCAGATGCTGTTCGCCGTTTGCTTGCTAGGCGGACACGGAGCAAGTTAGCACATTTTTCTACTTGGGAGCTGATCCATGGCTGCTGCCTGGCTGTGACCATATTTTCAGGAACCCAGTATTGAGCGGAATGTCAGAGGAATGTGGGGGTGAACCTATGTGTGCTATTTTTCCCCATGTCCTCCTATAACCTTCTGCTACTGCCTGCCCCGCCTTGTGCCGCAGCCTGCCGCGTGCGCTGCAGCTGCAGGGGACGCGCCGCACTGCCTGGTGCCGAGACCATACGGCAGTCTCGACAACCTGGTGCCGGAGCCGCTCGACGTGCAGGTGTGTCTGTGCGCATGTGTGGGTGTGGGTGTGCATGCGCATGTGTGCGTGTGTGTTTGTGTGTTTTTCACCCTCTTGCTGGCGCACGGTTGGTCACCCGCCAAACAGAATCCCCTCGATGATTATCTGAAAATGGATCCTATCTAGGTCTTCCGTTGAGAGTTCTCTGCAGCGGTCTCTCCCTTCCTCTCTCTGTCTGTCTGTGTGTGTGTGTGTGCATTCACGTGTTTGCGTGTGTGTTTGTGTGTCTATACACGCTTGGTGGTAGTAGCTCTGCTCTGTAGGTATGGTACAGACGGTTGCATTTACACACCCAACCTCGCGTTCAGGAAAACATTTTGGTTGACACTCCAATCCTCCCCCCCCACACACCAATCCACTCCAATCCACTTCAATCCACACACACCAGTCCACTCCAATCCACACGCACACACCTCGCACACACACACCTCCTCGCCTGCTCAGGCTCCCCTGCCTGATGGCAGCCTGCTCATTCACACGCTCAACTCACACTTAACTACTTCACTCTCTGTAATCCCCCCTCTCACACACACATGCCTCCACAATGTCCCAGGCACCCCGGCAGCCTCGTCACTGCAGTCCTCACACCCCATTCACACCTCACACACACACACCTCCACGCCTGCCCAGGCCCCCCTGCCTGGTGGCAGCCTCCTCATCGCAGTCAAGGCCGTCGGCATCAACGTCCGCCGTTGCATTTCCACACCCAGCCGCGCCTTCAAGAGAACATTTTGGTTGACACTCCAATCCCCCCTACACACACCTCCTCGCCTGCTCAGGCCCCCCTGCCTGATGGCAGCCTCCTCATCGCAGTCAAGGCCATCGGCATCAACTTCAGAGATGTGTTGAACGTGCTCGGCATGTGAGTGGTTGAGGGCTAAGGGGTTGAGAGTTAAGGGTATGAAATTTAGGGTTCAGGGTTCAGGGTTCAGGGTTCAGGGTTCAGGGTTACTCAGGGTATAGGGTGAAACTTTTGGCGTGGGGATAGGGAAGTCGCGTTTGCGTGCGCGGGTAGCCTCGCGCACACACCAACGCACGCCCACACAGACACGAACGCGTGGCGTGCGCTACGATTTACTCCAGCTCGCTTCATCCACACTCTTAAGCCATGACCCTGAAACTAGCTCCACCCTCAAAAGACATGGTGGACCACTTGAGGGTCTAGCATTTGTGGGTGTGGGTTTCGGGGTAAGGGTTTAGGGTTTAGAGTTTGGGGTTAACGGTTTATTATTATATATATATATTGTTTTTAGGATTAAGGGCTGACGTTTTAGGGTTAAGGGTTTAGGGTTTAGAGACTCGAACCCTGTACCCTCAAAGCGCTGCGAGCAGGTACCCCGGAGACACACACACACACACCAGGGGTTTCATTGGGCTCAGTTGTCCCTCATTTTTTTCGGAGAGGATCTTACGGTTCCGGTTTCGTCAGGATGTCGGGCTGCAGCCTTGAAGAATCGCTTGGAAAAGTGCGAAAATCGACGACTTCACACTTTTCCCGAAAAATCGCCTCCGCACCCTTCCTACAACCATCGGGGGCGTCCGTCCGGGCGCGCTTCTTTTCGTTTTCCGATCGGGAAGGAAACCCTTGACACACACACAAACATGGTCGGGGTTCACACGCGCACCATGCGCGCGCGCACCATGTGTATGTCACACACACACATACACACAGGTACCCCGGAGACGCAGGCTCACCGGGCTCCGACTGTGCTGGCGTCGTGGTGCGCTCATCAGCACCCAGTGGGTTGACAGGTGTGTGTGTGTGTGTGTGTGTGTGTGTGTATTTGTGCTTGCACGTGCTGGCATCATGGTGCGATCATCGTCGCCCGGTGGCGAGACATGTTGGTGTGTGTGTGTGTGTGTGTGTGTGTGTGCGTGTGTGTGCATGCACGTGTGTGTGCGTGTGTGTGCGTGCACGTGTGCGTGTGTGCGTGTGTGCGTGTGTGCGTGTGTGCATGTGTGTTTGCGGGTCTGCGGGTGCATGTGTGCATGCGTGCGTAGCCTGTACATTTAACACGCTGCTCGTGCCCATGCTGTTGCCCATGCTGCTGCTGTGCTGCATCCACACCTCTGGTACAGGTCCCCCATGCATTGAATGCCAGATATCAAGTGTGCCTGTGTGTGTGTGTGTGCCTGTGTGTGTGTGTGTTTGTGTGCGTGCGTATGCAGGTTCACCGTGCGTCGGCGATGCTGTGTTTGGCCTGGCGACGGGGTGCCTCGGCAGCCATGTTGTGGGCAGCTGCCACACACTGGTTGGCATGCCACCGAGCGTACGCTTCCAGGTGGGTGGGTGGCTGGTTGGGGCGCCTTTGTGGGCGTGTTTGGCGTTGAGAATACCGGGTGGTTGGGGCGCCTTTGTGGGTGTTTTTGACGTAGACAATACCGGGCGGTTGGGGCGCCTTTGTGTGTGCGTGCGTGGGTGTGTTGCGCGGCATAGAGAAAGGAGCAGGTGGCTTGGCTGAGCCATGTTGTGGGCAGCTGCCACACTGCTGGTGGGCATGCCACCGAGCGTACGCTTTCAGGTGTGTGGGTGGATGGTTGGGGCGCCTTTGTGGGTGTGCTTGGCGTGGCATAGAAAGGAGCAGGTGGCTTGGCCAAGCCACGTTGTGGGCAGCTGCCACACTGCTGGTGGGCATGCTACCGAGCGTACGCTTTCAGGCGTGTGGGTGGATGGTTGGGGCGCCTTTGTGTGTGTGCTTGGCGTGGCATAGATAGGAGCAGGTGGCTTGGCCAAGCCACGTTGTGGGCAGCTGCCACACTGCTGGTGGGCATGCCACCAAGCGTACGCTTTCAGGCGTGTGGGTGGATGGTTGGGGCGCCTTTGTGGGTGTGCTTGGCGTAGCATAGAAAGGAGCAGGTGGCTTGGCCAAGCCACGTTGTGGGCAGCTGCCACACTGCTGGTGGGCATGCCACCGAGCGTACGCTTTCAGGCGTGTGGGTGGATGGTTGGGGCGCCTTTGTGGGTGTGCTTGGCGTGGCATAGAAAGGAGCAGGTTGCTTGGCCAAGCCACGTTGTGGGCAGCTGCCACGCCGCTGGTTGGCATGTCACCGAGCGTATGCTTTCAGGCCGCCTGAGGTGGGATGATGACGATTGGAGACGCCTTTTCAAGTTATTGTGATGTGTCATAAAGACCGCGTGCCTTGTGGGCAGCTGCCACACATTGGTGGGCATGCCACCGAGCGTACGCTTCCAGGTGGGTGGGTGGATGGTTGGGGCGCCTTTGTGGGCGTGTTTGGCGTAGAGAATACCGGGTGGTTTGGGCGCCTTTGTGTGTGCATGCGTGCGTGTGTTTAGCAGGCATAGATAGGAGCAGGTGGCTTGGCCAAGCCACGTTGTGAGAAGCTGCTGGTGGTTTTCTATTGAACCCCTAGGTGGATAGAAAACTGGATTTTCTGTCGAATGAGACTTTCCAAGTGTGAAGTGAGATTTAAAGAAGCCTCCTATGGTGCTAGCACCCCAAGATTCCTATCCGTCTTCTTGGGTCGCTAGGACCGCTCCTTTTCTCAGTCAGTTTGCGGCTTCACGTTCCTTAGGCAGCTTTTTGGATACCACCCACCCACCCTGCTGAAAGGTGGTCTACATTGTGCATTTTCAAGGAGTTGGACTTCTACGTTCTGTTTTTCAGAGTTGGAGAGTTAAGGAGAGTGGTGCTTAGCTGCAGAGTCCGACCGCTCGACATTGGTCGTGGATGGTGATATCACAAGCCTTTTTGGGGCATGGTCACCATCTGTGGCCAGTGGAAGGTCTGGCTCTGCCCCGAGCCGTGACATCCGTGGTCACGCGTGACTGTAATCAAACGAACACTACTGAAAGTCTGAGACAGAAACACAACGCTGGTTAGCATGCCACCGAGCGCACGCTTTCAGGCGGGGTGATGATGATTGGAGGCGCCTTTGCAAGGTGTTGTGGGCAGCTGCCACAATGCTGGTTGGCATGCCACCGAGCGTACGCTTCCAGGTGGGGCCGTTTAGGGTCCATGCCCACACAGAGTGGAGGCCCCCTGCCACCACAGCCAGCCAGCCCAGAACGGTGATCGGGCACTACGTGCTTGCACGGTCACGGTCCATTGCCAAATGGGATCGTGTGGTTAAGTTGGCGGTTAGTTATCTGGAAGGCTCGCGTTCGTCAGCTGCCCCGACCATTTGCCTCTCCCACCTCCTCAACTCCCACCCACCCACCCACTCCCCATGCACACAGGCCGCGGCCGCGCCGCCCACGACCCAGGTCTTGACATCAATGCTCACCCCTCTCCCTCTCCCAACACCCACCCTTCCACATGGAACTGCGTGCACATGTAGCCGCACCCAGCACCGACCCACCTCGAGGGTCAGCTGAGCTCCTGCAGGAGCTCCCCATGCACACAGGACGCGGCCGCAGCGCCCCACGACCCAATTTCTGACGTCAATGCCCACCCCTCTCCCTCTCCCAATACCCACCCTCCCACATGGCACTGTACAGGCACATGCGGCCGCACCCACCACCTACCCGCCTCCCAACGCATAGAAGGCAGCAGCAGCAGCAGCAGCACCCAAGACCCAGGTCCCAGCATCATGCCTCGCACCCCCTCCACAAAAGCCCACCAACACCCACCCACCCACCTCCCCACGCACACGTGCAGGACGCGGCAGCAGCGCCCACGATCCAAGTCACTGCGGCGCTCGCGCTCGGCTCATGTGCGCGCCTGGCCAAGGGAGAGACTCTGCTGCTGCATGGCGCGACTGGCGGTGTGGGCCTTGCGGGGGTGCAGGTAGGATGAGGATCGACCGGGGCCTCTCCTGGATGTCTCTCCTGAAGACCCAATTTTGCTGTTACTCACAGGATCCTGTGCCATGTGTGCCTTGTGGGACGCTGCTGCATGGGGCAACTGGGGCGTTAGTCGGCCGCAGTGGTTTCCTTTTCGGCTGTCCACAGCCATTTGGCTGCATTCCAGGTGCAATTTGACCTTGAACACAGCTCAACCCATTAAGTGGATTGTTTTTCTGACAGCCCCGCCAGATAGAGGTCGTCAAGAGCTTTCAAATTAACCAGATATTAGGACAAACGGTCAACGGGAGGTCAATGCTCAACGAGGTCAAAGCAAAATCCGCCTATGGAATAATTAATTGAAAATCCTGAAAAGGAAATCACTGGTCAACCGTCCGGGCTGCACGCAGCCTCTAGCCTCTGATGCCAACAACAGAGCCTGGCCCCAATCACTCTGTGTGTGCATATGCCGTATCCTCCATTACCCTGCACCGATGGCCCTCACAAATAATATTTTCGGTAAGGCGATCAACCTCACACGAATGGTTGGCCACACGCGTGGTTGGTACTGCTGGCGGTCTTCACAAGCGCGCGCTGCTGCGCGGCCTGTACAATTAAGATGGCCCTGGTGACGCCTTGTCAAAGTAACTGACACTCGGCACACACACACACACACGCACACACACACACACACACACGCACACACACACACACACACACAAAATGCAGGCCGCCGCCGCTGCCGGCACACGCGTGGTCGGCACCGCCGGGGGCCCGCCCAAGCGCGCGCTGCTGCGTGGCCTGGGCGTGCGGGACGCGGGCGCAAGCCGTGACACGAGCTTTGCAGAGGACCTGATGCTGGCAACGATGGGCGGTGGTGGTGGTGATGGCTGTGATGGTGCGTGTGCGTGGTGTGTGTGTGTGTATGTATGCGTGTGTGTGTGTGTGTGTGTTTGTGTGTGCGTGTGTGGTGGTTTTGGACGTCTGGACAAAAGGCTTCGCAGAGGACCTGATGCTGGAGACGATGGGCGGTGGTGGCGCAGATGGCTGTAATGGTGCGTGTGCGTGGTGTGTGTGTGTGTGTGTGTGTGTGTGCATGTGTGTGTGTGTGCGTGTGTGTGTGTGTGTGTGAGTGTGTATGTGCGAGCATGCACGTGTGTGTGTTTGTGCGTGTGTGGCGGGTTTGGACGACGTTCGACCAGGTCTTCTGGAGAGTTCTGGGCGCTGGCGAGCATGAGTGGCGGCGCTGCTGATGGCTGTGATGGTGCGAGTGCGGGGGACGGAGGGGATGTGCACATCGTGCTCACAACCTGAACATTGGGCACACCGCGCCCCCACCCCGCCCATAACCGCCTTGGGACCATAAAGTTAGAGCTTCCCTCTGAAGGGAACGCGGTGGCAGGGCACCGAGGCGCTGCTGTAGGCCCGTTTTGTTTTGCACTGAAGTTATATGAGGGACCATTTTCAAGGCTCCAAGTCTGCCAGCCCAACACTCCTCCCCCTCCTCTACTCTGACACACCGCTCCTCCCCTTGACACGGCCCCTGGTGGAAGGGCGTGCATGTCGTGCTCAACACGCTCACATCACCAGGCTTCATGCCCGCCAGCCTGGTGCTGCTCACCCCCCTCGCTTGAGCCGCTGCCCCCCCCCCCCTTGACTCGGCCCCTGGTTAGGTGGCGTGCATGTTGTGCTCAACACGCTGACATTGCCAGGCTTTGTGCCTACCAGCCTGTCTCTGCTCACCCCCACTGACCCCCCCCATGACATGCCCCCATGCCCCCCCCCCTGGTTAGGTGGCGTGCACGTCATGCTCAACACGCTCACATCACCAGCTGCAAACGCTCACATCACCAGGCTTCATGCCCGCCAGCCTGGTGCTGCTCCCCCCCCTCGCTTGAGCCTGGTGCTGCTCCCCCCCCTCGCTTGAGCCGCTGCCCCCCCCCCCCTTGACTCGGCCCCTGGTTAGGTGGCGTGCATGTTGTGCTCAACACGCTGACATTGCCAGGCTTTGTGCCTACCAGCCTGTCTCTGCTCACCCCCACTGACCCCCCCCATGACATGCCCCCATGCCCCCCCCCCTGGTTAGGTGGCGTGCACGTCATGCTCAACACGCTCACATCACCAGGTTGTGTGCCCGCCAGCTGGACATTCCCTGTCTTCCTCTCCCCCCACCCCCTCGTTCTGGCACACTGCTCCCTCCCTTGACACGGCCCCTGGTTCGGTGGCGTGCACTTCCTGCTCAACACGCTCACACTGCCAGGCTCGGTGTCTGCCAGCCTGTCTCTGCTCACCCCCACTGGCACACACCCCCTTGACACGCCCCCATGCTCCCTGGTTAGGTGGCGTGCATGTCGTGCTCAACACGCTCACATCGCCAGGCTTCGTGCCCGCCAGTCTGCCAGTCTGTCTCTGCTCACCCCCACTGACACGCCCCCCCCCTTGAAACGCCCCCATGGCCCCTGATTAGGTGGCGTGCATGTTGTGCTCAACACGCTCACATCGCCAGGCTTTGTGTCTGCCAGCCTGTCTCTGCTGAGGCGCGGCGGGCGGTTTGTGGAGATCAGCAAGCGCGACATCGTGTCGGCCGCGCGGGTGGCCGCGGTGGGTGCAGCGCTGCGCTGTGCTGTGCTTCCTGTGCTTCCTGTGCTGTGCCATGTGCTGTTCCACTAAGGATCACTGAGTCGGAGTAAGACAAGGCAAAGAGGCAGCAACGTGGCAACAGCTTGTCTTCTGTGTTACTCGTGTGTCTCCCGATCATGATACTGGGAATGGGCATGATGGGCACCACACGCATGCGCACGCACACATGATGAGGGTGTACACGCGTGCACTCGGTGGTGCGACAGCGTGACACGCACTTGCACGCTCACACACTCATGCACGCCTGTTAGCCCACCTCAAGAGGCGGTTCCCTCAATCCCCAAAGGTGCGGACTGTAAACTCATGCACGCACCCATGCACGCACACCCACTCGCTTGCTCCTTTCCTCCCCACCGGAGCGCCCCGACGTCTCCTACTCTCTGCTGGCCGGTCGACGCCCTCCCCCCGTCAGTCCTCCACGCCCAGCTCAGCGCCCTGGCAGTGGCCACAGCATACACACACACACACACACACACACACACACACACATACACACACACACCAGGAGCGCCCCGACGTCTCCTACTCTCTGCTGACGGTCGACTCCCTCCCCCCTGCCATCCTCCAATCTGATCTGGCCAGCCTGGCAGTGGCCAATCGGCCTTGAAAGTCAAAACACCTTGCAATTGGACTTTTAAGTCAAAACACGCACACGCACCCCACCCCACCCCACACACACCAGGAGCGCCCCGACGTCTCCTGCTCTCTGCTCGCGGTCGACTTCCTGCCTCCAATCTGAGGTTACTGCCCTGGCATTGGCCACAAAAGACACGCCCACGCACGCACACACAAACCTGCCCCCCTCCCCCCCCCCCCCGCCCGCCCCCTCCCACACACACCAGGAGCGCCCCGACGTCTCCTGCTCTCTGCTCGCGATCGATTTCCTGCCACCTTCAGTCCTCCACGCCCAGCTCAGCGCCCTGGCAGACACACACACACACACATGCACACACACACACACACCTGCCCCACTCCCCCCCCCCCTTCCACACACACCCCAGGAGCGCCGCGACATCTCCTACTCTCCACTGGCTTGTCGACTTGCTGCCACCTGCCATCCTCCACTCTTGAGCTGGCCAGCCTGGCGGTGGCCAATTGACCTTGCAAGTCAAAACAACTTGTGTTTTTACAGTTTCTACATGTACGCGCCGGGAGAACCCCGGGGCGTGAGTCAAGGCCTAGATTACATGTCTAGGGGAGCTCTACTAGTAGAGCCCGCAAGGCCACGCAGTCAAAACACCTTGCAATTGGACTTTCAAGTCAGAACACACAAACGCACTCCCCCCCCCCACACACACCAGGAGCGCCCCAACGTCTCCTACTCCCTCCTGGCCTTTGACTTCCTCTCCCCTGCCGTCAAATCTCATCCAACCAGCATAGCAGCGGCCATGGCAGAAACGCATGTGCTCACGCACACGCGCCCCAGTTCCCACATAAACACACCGCAGGAGCGCCCCGACGTGTCCTACTCTCTGCTGGCGGTCGATTGGGTGCGCAAGCACAAGTCTAATACGCCATTAAATGCGTCCAACAAGACTGTAAAATCGACCACCAGCAGACACACATTCACACACACACACACACCAGGAGCGCCCCGACGTGTCCTAATCTCTGCTCGCGGTTGACTTCCTCCCACCTTCAGTCCTCCACGCCCAGCACAGTGCCCTGGCAAACACACACATCCACACACACACACACACACACATCCACACACACACAACAGGAGCGCCCCGACGTCTCCACCTCTCTGCTCACGGTCAACTTCCTGCCACCTGCCATCCTCCACTATGAGCTTACCGCCCTGGCAGTGGCCACAGCAGACACACACACACACACACACCAGCAGACACTCCGCCCCACACACACACACAACAGGAGCGCCCCGACGTCTCCTACTCTTTGCTCGCGGTTGATTTCCTGCCACCTACAGTCCTCCACGCCCAGCTGAGCGCCCTGGCAGTTGCCATGGCAACTGGGAGGGTGCTCCCCGTGCGCACTGTCGAGCACTCACTGGCAAGGGTCGCTGCGGCGCTGCGGCAGATGGGGGCTGCGCGCCACATCGGCAAGGTGCGTGTGTGCGTGTGCGTGTGTGCATGTATGTGTGGGTGCGTGTGTGTGTGCGTGTGTGCGCGTGTGCGTGTGTGCGTGTGTATGTGTGCCCCCTCCCGAACCCTTGTACCTAGCACATACATAGGTGGTGGTTACGCCGTGCCCAGCACGCACGGCCATCAACCAGCGAGTGACACCCCTCTCCCCTCTCCTGAATCCTCGGAACCCACCACGCACAGGTACTGGTTGAGCGACGCCCAGCACGCACCGCCACCAGCGACTGCCCGGCTACCCCCGGCAGCGCGCGTGTGATACCCCTCCCCCCTTGCATGTCTCCTGAATCCTCTGCACCCACCCCACCCCATGCACACAGGTGGTGGTGGCTCCGCGCCCAGCGCGCACCGCCGTGGGCGACGGCCTCGCCGCCGCCGGCAGTGTGCTGGTCACCGGCGGGCTGGGCGCGCTGGGGACGCTGGTGGCAGAGTGGCTGTGCGCCCTCGGGGTCCGCCACGTCGTGCTGGCCGGGCGCTCCGGCCGAGCCAGCGGCCGAGTGCCTGGGGCCGGGAGCGCGACGTCCGTCACGCTGCTCCGCTGTGACGTGGGGTCGGTGGAGGAGCTTGCGTCCGCGTTTGGGCGCGCGCACGGGGCGCCGCCGCTCGCTGCGGTGCTACATGCGGGTGGGTGGGGTGGTTGTCAGTTAGAAAGTTTGTAATCTAGTCGATTGGGTTGCTGGTGGGTTGTTGTCAGTCTGTTCGTTCAAATCTGCTAGTTATTTTATTGGCTAGTTGGTCCTGGAGGCATGCATCACCGAGGCGGCGCCTGCGGGTGGGCAGTTGTAAGTTGGTTGCAAGTTGTCATTATGAAGGGACATCCATGGCATCTGATCTGATTACATGGCACCTGATCTGGGTATTTGGTTTGTACTGGAGGCAATCAAAGGTCAACCACAATCAGTGATTTTATTTCAGGACTTCAATCTAACTGTCTGGAGCCACTTGCCTGAAAATCTGGCTCCATGGCTCCCAAATCCGGCTCCAAACGCCGAAAACAACGCCACTGACCACGCCACCTGCCGTGCACCCCTGCAGGTGGCGTGCTGGCGGACGCGATGCTCGGCAACCAGAGCCTCGCCGGACTGCGTGCCGTGTCCGCGCCCAAGGCCTCGTGTCTGCCTGGCCTCATGTCGCGAGCGGCCCTTCAACCCGCGCCCTCCCACGTGCTCTTCTCCTCGGTCGCATCGCTGCTGGGCTCGCCCGGGCAGGCAAACTATGCGGCGGTCAACGCGGCGCTCGACGCGGCGGCCGGGCGGCTGTCAGCGCAGGGGCTGCCCGCGCTCAGCGTGCAGTGGGGCGCGTGGGCGGGCGGCGGCATGGCCGCTGCGACGGCCGCGAAGAACGACGTGGCTGGCGTGGGTTCGCTTCGCCCGCAGCAGGGCCTCTCGGCGCTCGCCGGCGCGCTGTCGCTGTCGCTGTCGCGCGCGGCGCCGGCGCGCTGGCCCTTGCCGGCGCTGCCGCCGCCCGCGCCCCCGATGCTCGCTGCGTCCCCGTTCGACTGGCCCACGTTTGGGGCGCGGCTGGCGGCGGACCGGTCCGACGCCGCGCGCCATGCGGCATCCTTCCTGCAACTGGTGAGCGCCGCTTGCTGTATTGTCGCCTTTGTGGGTCTTGTGTTTTTACTTTAGGCGCTCTAGGCGCTCCCGTTGTGTTGCGCTTTCGACGACGACGAATGTGTTGTAGGAATTAAAAGGGGTGAGAAAGAGGGGGGGGGTGCATGGATATTTCTTATATTTTCAACCATTCTCATCTAATCAGGAACAATCACGTGTGTGTGTATGTGTGTGTGTGTGTGTGCCAGACCCCCGACGTCTCACCATCATTGCCATAAATCACGCACATACACATTTCATTCCAGTTTGTCACAACAAAAGCGTCTGTCTGTCAATAGCGGGTGACCACTTGTCGCTGATGATGATGATGGATCTTACAGTCTGTGTGACACCAGTAATGATGTATAAGACCGGTGTCGGCGCTAGCGCCCGACACCTTAAACTCAGTTTCAGTGGGAAACTGGCTGGCTACCTGGTAGGGGTGAGGGTAAACCCCCACACGCGCGCACGCACTGGACCTAGACAGGACACTGGGCCCCCAGATCCACCCTATACCACCCAGGTAGTGACAGCAACGCATTGTTGGTGTGCGCCTGTGTTCTACTACTAGTCCCGCCGCCGCCATTGGCTCCAGCAATCTCCTCCATGCCCGCCAGCAATCTCCTCCACGCCCGCCAGCAATCTCCTGTATGCCCGCCAGCAATCTCCTCCATGCCCGCCAGCAATCTCCTGTATGCCCGCCAGCAATCTCGTCCATGCATGGGCGCCGCCATGCGATCTCCATGCGCCGCGCCGCGCTCCATGCGCGCCAGCACCCGTACCACCCGCCTCATTCCCGTTCTTTAGCCATTCCCCGTGACACCTATGGCTGATCCTTGTTCCGCCGTCCCCTTTGGCATCTGTAACCCGTATCCTCTCCCTGTAGCCTCATTCCCCGTTCTTAACCGCCATCTCCATTATGGTGCCCGCCCGCTGGTGGGGCCTCGCCTCGCCCCATGCCGCACGGCTAGTGTATTGATTGCTGCGCCATCTATAATCTGCGCCTTGGGGCAGGGAACCCCTGCGCCACAACCTCCTCACAAAGCCTAGCCGCATGTGCCTCGCTTCCCATGTTTCTCAATTTCTCGCCATCCGCTTCCATGCTGCCGCCTGCAATCTCCTCCACGCCCGCGAGCAATCTCCTCCATGCCCGCCAGCAATCTCCTCCATGCATGCACGCGCAGAGCGCCGCCATGCAACCCCCATGCGCCGCGCGCGCCATGCGCGCGCCGCGCCCGCCAGCTCCCGTAGCCTCATTCCCCGTTCTTTACCCATGCGCCGTGACGCATTAGCCTTGTCCGCCGTCCCCTGGCATGCATAACCCGTAGCCTCATCCCCGGTAGCCGCATTCCCCGTTCTTAGCCGCCATCTCCATTATGGTGCCCGCCCGCTGGTGGGGCCTCGCCTCGCCCCATGCCGCACGGCTGGTGCATCGATCGCGTCGCCATCTAATAATCTGCGCCTTGGGGCAGGGAACCCCTGCGCCGCAACCTCCTCACAAAGCCTAGCCGCATGTGCCTCGCTTCCCATGTTTCTCAATTTCTCGCCATCCGTCTCTCTCTTCCATCCAGGCACAGTAAACCATTAGGAGCCGCAATCTGCTTGAGTTCCGATCGTTGTGAGAGGGGGTGCATGCTCGCCGCAATTCTCGCCATCGTGCATCGTGCTCTCCATCGTACCGCTGCCCCATCTGCCACATAGCCTCGCCCCATCAGGACCAGTTCATCAGTAGCGCTGTGCGTCACAGCCGCTCAGGGTAAATTTCCAGATTTTCAGCCGCCCAGTACCAAGCGCAGTTGTCCCGGTTGTCCGCCATCGAGCGGCGCCAGACCCTTACACATTTTCTCGCTACATCTACATCTCGCTACAAGAACTCAACACACACACACACACACACACACACACCGCACACCCGCAGGTGCTCCCAGAAGCTCGACCTGCCACGGGCACACCCACAGGGGCAGTACCGACGGACCAAAGCACCCGCGCACCGCGCGCGCACCGCGCCGGACGGCGCGCGCCGGGGCCTGCCGCCACCGCAGCTGCCAGCCCCGGGGACGGCGCAGCACGCGCGCGCGCGGCGGTGGATGCTGCCGTTCGAAGGGTGCTTGGGGAGGGGAGTGAGCAGCCCGCACCAGACGCGCCGTTGATGTCGTCGGGGCTCGACTCGCTCGGCGCCGTTGGTGGGTGGCGTTTGTGTGTGTGGGGGGGGGGGGTCTATCGGCCGGGAGCCGGCGGTACTCTAGTACTTAAGTGTGCTGGAGTGTCGGCGGGTGTCTCTAGTAGAAGAGTAGCCTGTTTAGCTGGAAACCCCGTGTTACTTGTTACTTGTGTGTGTGGGGGTTGATGGTGGAAATCGAGCGCCGCAGAGCACCATACCATCGCACCATCTAAACGACTGTAACCGACACACCACACCACACCGGCCACCACACCACAACACCACACTGCAGAGCAACGAACTCGAGGGCAGCCTTGGACTCGCCCTTCCCCCTCCCCCTCCATCCTCGGCCATGAACCCCCCCCTCCTCCCCCCTCCTTCCCCCCCTCCCCCTCCCCCTCCTCCCCCTCCCTCCCCTCCCTCCCTTCCCTCCCGCCTCCCCTCCCTCCCCCTCCCCTCCCTCCTCCCCCTCCTCCCCCCCCCCCTCCCTCCCCTCCTCCCCCTCCCTCCCTGCCCATGACCGCAGAGTTTTTGCAACGCGCTCCTCCCCCTCCCCCTGCCTCCCTCACTGCCCAACATCCCAGAACTGTGCTGGATGGCTTTGAATCCCCCCCCTCCCGCCTCCCTCCCTCCCCACCCGCTCCTGCAGAGTTGCGCAACGCACTCGAGGGCAGCCTGAGACTCTCCTGTCCCCTCCCCCTCCCTCCCTGCCTGACCATGACCCCTCCCCCCCCGCATCCCTCCCTCCCCGCTCACCACCGCAGAGTTGCGCAACGCACTGGAGGGCAGCCTTAGGCTCACCTGTCCCCCTCCCCCTCCCTCCCTCCCTGCCATGAATTGCCCCACCCACCTCCCTCCCTCCCGCCCACCCCTGCAGAGTTGCGCAACGCACTCAAAGGGCAGCCTGGGACTCTCCTGCCCCCTCCCTCCTCTCTCCCTCCCTGGTCATGAATTGCTCCCCCCCCCCCCCCCCCCCGCCCCCTCCCTCCTCGCCACCACTACAGAGCTGCGCATGCACTCGAGGGCAGCCTTGGACTCTCCTGTCCCCCCCCCCCTCTCTCCCTCCCCAACCATGAATCCCCCCCCCGCCTCCCTCCCTCCCCGTCCGCCCCTGCAGAGTTGCGCAATGCGCTAGAGGGCAGCTTTGGGCTCCCCCTCCCCCTCCCTCCCTCCCTCCCTCCCTGACTATGAACCCCACACACACACCACCACCACTGCAGAGTTGCGCAATGCGCTAGAGGTCAGCCTTGGGTTCTCCCTTCCCCCTCCCCCTCCCTCCCTCCCTCCCTCCTTGACCATGACCCCCCCACACACACACCACCACTGCAGAGTTGCGCAATGCGCTAGAGGGCAGCCTTGGGCTCTCCCTTCCCCCGACGCTCGTGTTTGACTATCCAACTGTCGACGCGATCAGCGGACTGGTGGCGTCGTCGCTGGCGGGTAGGTACTGTTTAGGTGCTGTCTTTCAACCTCGACTGCGTGAATCACCAGTCTGGTAGGTAGGTGCTGTGACCGTCGGTATGATCAGCGGACTGGTAGCGTCATCCCTGGCGGGTATGTGCTGTCTGAAATGTTCTGTCTTTAAACGTGTTGCATGTATCAGCGGCCTGGTGGCGTCGTCGCTGGGTAGGTGCTGTCCAAAACGTGGTTGCATGCACCAGCTGCCTGGTTGGCATCCTTGCTGGCAGTCGCTGCCGCTGCTGCGTGCAAGTGCACTCGCTCGTAGCCACGTGCGTGCTTGCATCTGGCAGCTGCTCGAATTAGAAGCCCAACCACCCTTACAAACTCCACCTACCTGGCTGCCGCTGGCGTCGTCGCTGACGGGTAGGTGCTTTTTGGGTGCTGTCTTTCAAACTTGACTGCGTGCATCACCAGCTTGGTGGGTAGGTGCCAGTCATTTGTTTTGAGCTCCTGGGAGCCATTGGGAGCCATTTGGCTACTGACAATGCCATCAGATAGAGCTCAACCAACCAAGTTGCGTGATGGTCTGACGATCCCGTCAGATAGAGCTCATGAAGAGCCTGACAATAACCTATATTTGATGGTCAACGGTCAACGCTAAGGCAGTGGTCGAGGCGGTCAATGGGACGTTGGTCCACGCGCCGGCTCACGGAAAAAGAAAAAAAACAGAAACAAAATCACTGGTAGGTGCTGTGGCCGTCGACACGCGGCCTGGTGGCGTCCTCACTGGCGTGTAGGTGCTGTTTAGGTGCTGTCTTTCAAACTTGAATGCGTGCATCACCAGCCTGCAGGCCGTTGTCGCAATCCCCAAACCCCTGAGAAACAGCATCCTGACAAATCCTGACGATCCTGGCCCAAATCTTGGCAAGCTTGGCAATCTTGGCAATCCCATATCCTCCCAAGATATCGCCCAAGATGGCCAGGATTTAAGCTAGGATGGCTGGGATTGACCCCGGGATTGCGCGACGCGTTTGCAGAGTGCTGCCCCACCAAAATCCCAACATCTGATCCGCGCAAGTGAATGCGGTCATAAAGTCTGAGACGGTCCGGGGTGCGCCTCAGGCGGTGGTGGACTCCTGAGGCGTCGCCTGGTCTGCGCAAGTGAATGCGACGCCTGAGGCGCCGCCTCAGGCGTTGTGAATGTGGAAGGGCTTGTAGGTGCTGTGACCGTCGACACAATCAGCCGACTGGTGGCGTCCTCACTGGCAGGTGATGAGGGGGTTCAGGGTTTAGGGTTTAAAAGCCTAAAACCCTAAGGCCATCCCCACCCAACCTGTGACCAAAATGTGGCCACACCCAAAAATCCAAAGTCGACAAACGGCCCCATCGAGCGAGCAGAATGACTTCTCGACACGTAATATAGACATGCGTGTCGAGATCGTGTGCTGGGATACGTCGTGGGGCCGTCACGGGCCTCTCGGAGCGCCATGCAACAGTCGCACCCAACCCCCTGCCGCGCCGCTACGGGTAGCCAGCCCCCCGCGACGCCTCCTACCGATCGGTACCACCCGTGGCATGCACTTGATGAGGCGCTGGGTCCCGTGCCGTGTCGCGTTGCGGAGGTAGCTATGCTGGGCGACATCAAACTTTCGGCATGTTTTTCGGCGTCGCCTCTGGACCAAATCCACTTTTGACGGGTGCTTTTTGGTTGCCGCCAATCTCATTTCGACGCATGCTTCGTGGGGGGCCGTGGCTTGGAGAGACGGTGAAATGCGGAGCGAAGCCGTTTGGGGTCAAACGTTACCGTGACGTGTAACGTTTGACCCCAAACGATTTCGTTCCGCATTTCACCGTCTCTCCAAGCCACGGCCCCCCACGGAGCATGCGTCTAAATGAGATTGGCGGCAACTAAAAAGCACCCGTCAAAAGTGGACTTAGTCAACCAGGGAAGCCACAAGAAATTCCCCAAGTTTGGTGTCGCCCGTTTGGCCGCTTTTCTTCCTGGGGCAGGCCCAGGTTGGGTGGGGATGGCCCTAAACCTTAAACCCTAAAACCCCCAAACCCTAAAACCCTTAATCCCTCAACCCCTCAACCCCTAAAACCCTCAACCCCTCAAGGCCATCCCCACCCAACCTGGGCCCAAAATGTGGCCACACTCCAAAATCTCAAAATCGGCAAAACGGCCCCATCGCGTGCAGAATACCTTCTCGACACGTACTATAGACATGCGTGTCGATAGCGTGTGCTGGGATGCGTCGTGGGGCCGTCACGGGCCTCGCGGAGCGCCATGCAACAGTCGCACCCAACCCTCTGCCACGCCGCTGGGGAGAGCCAGCCCCTCGCGATGCCTCCTACCGATCGCTAACACCCGTAGCATGGACGTGACAGGGCGCTGAGCCTCGTACCGTGCCGCGGTGAGGAGGGCGAGGCCGTGTGGCCAAACCTGGCGACACCAAACTTTCAGCATGTTTTGCGGTGTCGTCTATGGACCAAATCCACTTTTGACGGGTGCTTTGTAGTTGCCGTCCTCGTCATTTAGACGCATGCTTCGTGGGTGACCGTGGCTTGGAGAGACGGCGAAATGCGGGACGAAACCGATCGGCTTCAAAATATGCCTGTCGCGGTAACTTTTGAAGCCGATCGGTTTCGTCCCGCATTTCGCCGTCTCTCCAAGCCACGGTCACCCACGAAGCATGCGTCTAAATGACGAGGACGGCAACTAAAAAGCACCCGTCAAAAGTGGACTTGGTCAAGCAGGGACGCCACAAGAAATTCCCAAAGTTTGGCGTTGCCAGTTTTGGCCACTTTTTGGCCACTTTTGGCCACAGGTTCAGTGGGGATGGCCTCAAACCCTAAGACTCTAAACCCTTTAACCCCAAAATCCTAAACTAAACCCTAAAACCTTAATCCTGGTGGCATCCTCACTGGCAGGTGATGACGAGGACTTCCTCCGGGGAGTTCCTTTGGGGCTCTGCACAGCCATTTGGCTGTTTGCCGGCTGTAATTTGACCTTCAACACAGCTCAACCCATTCAGTGCATCGGTATGCTGACAAGCCCGCCACACAGAGCTCGTCGCGAGCTTTCAAATTACCTACATATGAGGGCAAGCTGTCAACTGGAGGTCAATGGTCAACGGTCTACGCCGTCAAAGCAAAGTCCGACTGTGGAATAATGAATTAAAAAGACAAAAAAGTATCACTGACTCCCTCGCCCTGCTTTATACAGCAACCCTCTCCACCAGTAACAGTCACAGTAACAGTGACATCGGCTTTCCAGCAAAAACGAACAATCTTCTAGAGGCGCCTGACAGACTGTAAAATCGACAACCACCCACCCTTTAAAATGCATCTGTTGGACAGGATCCCACCACCCCAAACAATTGCCCACCCACCCACCCGCCAGTACAGCTGCTGCTGGGCCCGGTTACGCGTGACTGTAAGACAAAGTGAACACTGTGAAGACAGCTGAGGCAGAAAAATGCATATGTTCGAATAGAAGCCCAACGCCCCAAACAACTGCCCTCCCAACCACCCGCCACCACAGCTGCTGCTGAGCCCGAGGCCGGGGCGGCATCTGCGTACGGATCCGATGAGGAGGTCGAGGAGGGATGCAGTGTGGCCGCGTACTCTGAGCAGGAGTACTGGGAAGATGATGAGGAGGGTGGAGGTGCGGAGGTCTCACCTCTTCACACTAAACCCTACACCCCCCCTAAGCCCTAGACCCTGAACCCTGAACCCTGAACCCTGAAAGATGATGAAGAGGGTGGAGGTGCGGTCTCACCTCTGCACACTAAACCCTACCCCTCCCCTAAACCCTAGACCCTGAACCCTGACCCACGCGCCGCAGAGCCATGCACGCATGCATGCACGCACGCATGCATGCACGCACGCATGTGCGAACGCATGCACCCACCCACCCACCCACACCCACACCCACACCCACACCCACACCCACACCCACACTCACACACGCGCATGCATACACATGCTCACACACGCACGAATGCTCTCACACACACGCACATGCAGACATATACATGCAGGCACACGCACGCACACATGCACGCACACACGTTAGCATGCACGCACACACACGCAACACACACAGCACACACAACACACGCCCCCCCCCCAAACCCACCCACACTGCTGCCTGGCATGCCTGTCTTGTAGGGGCATCAAGCCCAAGGGCAGCAAAGCAGCAATGGCGCACGCTGCAGCAAGGTGCGGGGTGTTGAGCCTTTGAGTTTAGAGTGTAGAATTTGGGGTTAAACAGCAGCTGAACACACACACATGCACACACACACGCACACACACACGCATGCACGCACACACACACACACGCACCAACCCCAATGTGACCGCAGCACTGCGGCTTCCCCTCAGCGGAGGCAGCCATACACGCACACACACACGTACAAACACGCACACACATGCACACACAAGCACGCACACACACACACTCACTCCCTGCAGCAGCGCCCCCGGGCAGCAGCCGTGCCATGCGCGCGCTGGGCGCGCACCCGCACACGCCACCACCGGCAATCGTGGTGGTCGCGTCCGCGACACGGGCGCCCGCGGGGGCGGTGCCCGGCCATGCGCATGGGCTGCGTGACGCTGTTGGTGTGGTGCCTGCACAGCGCTGGGACGTGGAGCGTGCGCTGACAGAGCAGGTGGGTTAGCTGGTTGCACGCGTGGTTACGGCCAAGAAAACAGTAGGCTGGTTAGTTGATTGGTTGGTTGGGTGGGTGAATACGGTTTCCTGGAACGGTCCCCTGGTACGGTCGCCTCAAACATGCAGCCCCCGGCAAAAATGCCAGTCTGAAGAAAACCCGGGGAGCTCTCCGGGAACACGGGGAGTCCGGAGGCCCTCTCCAGGAAAACCGACAGCCCCAATGGAAACCCCTGGTACGGTGCCCGGGCGTGTGCATGGGCTGCGTGACGTGGTTGGCGTGGTGCCTGCACAGCGCTGGGACGTAGGGCGTATGCTGACAGGGCAGGTTAGTTGGTTGGATGGTCGGTTGGTTGTTGTTGGTTGTTTGGTTAGTTGGCTGGCTGGGTGGGTCGGTCGGCTGCTTGGATAGTTAGTTTTGCTTTGTTGACAAAGTGGTTGGGTTGGTTAGGTGGTGGGATGGTTGATTGATTCGTCGGTTGGTTGGGTGCGTGGGTGCGTGGGCACTGGGGCTCCCCCCCCTCCCCCCTCTCTCTCCCAAACCCCGTAAATCTCACCCTATGCAGGCACCCCCCGATTTGGCGGCTTTGTGCCCGGCGCCCTCCATGTGGACACCTCTGCGCTTAGGCTCTCCCCCACCAAGGCTGCGGTGGTCCCCCCCCCCCCCCCCCACACACGCGTGCGCGCGTGCACGCGTGAGCGCAGGCGCCCCCCCGTTTTGGTGGCCTTGTGCCTGGTGCTCTCCATGTGGACACATCCACGCTTGGGCTCTCTCCCCCCCTCCTCCCTTCCCCCCCCCTTCCCCCCCTCCCCTCCCTTCCCCAACCCCCTTACCCCCCCCCCCCCCTTTTAAACCTCACCCAATGCAGGCTTCTCCCCGTTTTGGTGGCTTGGTCCCTGGTGCCCTCCATGTGGACACAGTTGCGCTTGGGCTCTCCCCCACTGAGGCTACGATGGTCGACCCCAACACAACACACACACAAACACACACACACACACACACACACACACACACACACACTGCACGCGTGAACGTGTGAACGCAGGCACCCCCCCGTTTTGGTGGCTTCGTCCCTGGTGCTCTCCATGTGGACACGGCCGCGCTTGGGCTCTCCCCCACCGAGGCTGCGATGGTGGACCCTCAGCAGCGACTGCTGCTCGAGCTGTCAGCAGAGGCGCTGTCAGCTGCGCGTGGCTATGACGGTGGTGGCAGGTGTGTGTGTGCGTGTGTGTGTGTGTGTGTGTGAGTCTGTGTGCCGGCTTGATGGACGAAGGATGGAATTGTGTGTGTGTGTGCTTGTGTGTGTCTGCATGTGTGTGTGTGTGTGTGTGTGTGTGTGCATGTGCATGTGTGTGTGTAGCAGCGGCTGCTGCTAGATCTGTCAGCAGAGGTGCTGTCAGCTGTGCATGGCCATGGCGGTGGTGGCAGGTGTGTGTGTGTGTGTGTGTGTGTGTGTGTGTGTGTGTGTGTGGTCGATTCTACATTCCGTCGGACGCCTTTGATGTCGTATTGTGTGTGTGTGCATGTCTTGGTCTGTTACCCCACTCTCCCATCCCCATTCCCGCCACCATTATTCTATCATCACCACCACCATCACCACCGCCACCACCACCACCACCACCACGCACAATCCAATCCGCCCGTTCTTCCTCCATCTGTATGTCCATCCCGCCATCTTGACGATGCCATCTCCCCAGTGACGACTCCTCATAGGGCGCGCTCATCGCCCCTCCCCTCTCCCACCACCACCACCACCACCACCACCACGCACAATCCAATCCGCCCGTTCTTCCTCCATCCAACCGTATGTCCATCCCGCCATCTTGACGATGCCATCTCCCCAGTGCACGTCACGTGACGACTCCTCATAGAACGCGCTCATCGCCCTCCCCTCTCCCACCACCACGACCACCACCACCACCACCGCCACCACGCACAATCCAATCCGCCCGTTCTTCCTCCATCCAACCGTATGTCCATCCCGCCATCTTGACGATGCCATCTCCCCAGTGACGACTCCTCGTAGGGCGCGCCCATTGCCCCTCCCCTCTCCCACCACCACCACCACTACCCATCACCACCACGCACAATTCGATCCAACCATATTACCTCCCTGCCACCATGTGTCCATCCTGCCATCTTGACGGTGCCATCTCCCCAGTAACGAACTCCTCATGGGGCGACTCCTCAAGGGCACCCTCTCCCACCACCAACGCCACGCACAATCCCAACCACTAATCCCAGCTTGACCTACCAGCAAAACTCCCTCCTATCCCACCAGTGATGACTCATCATGGGGCGTGCTTGTCGGCATCAGCTCGCCCGACTACGCGGAGATCAAGAAGGAGCACACGCACATCGGGGTTTACTCCGCCACAGGTCAGGGCCGGGGTTCAGGGCATAGGATCTTATGGGCCATGCCCCAAATTTCCACCGGAAGTCACAGGGCCAGGGTGTAGGGCCAGGGGGTAGGGGGTCTCAGGGCTTGAGAGACCAAGATTGATGCCCATCGAGTTCTACTCTGCCACGGGTCAGGAAGCAGTTAGGACCTATTTTGGAGGCGTCGCACAATAGCTCTCCTCTTTGCTCTGGGACTATACGTTGGCAGGCAGTCGGCTGGTGGCTACCGCCCCTCACAAGTAATTGTTAGGGCCATAACTGGACTTGGGTCTAGGCGGTGGCACTAGGACTAGAGGTAGTCTTTGCTGGAAAGCCGATGTAACTGTAACTGTAACGGGTCAGGGTTTAGGGTCAAGGGGTCCGGCCTGAGTAGGATCGTATGAGCCATGCCGTGCCCCAAAGTCCACAAGAAGACGCAAGACGGACAGAGACGGCCATGTTCTAGGGTCACCAGGCTTGAGAGACCAGGATTTCGGCACACGCCCATCGGGGTTTCCTCTGTCACCCCCTGCCTCCTCCCCCCCCCCTGTCCTCTCTCAGGATCTGCTCTGTCTGCCGCTGCCGGCCGAGTGTCCTTCACCTGTGGGCATGGCCCTCCCACCTCCCTCCCTCCACTTTCACCCCCAAAGGCTCTACTCAGCCTGTTGCCAACAGCCGCGCGTCGTTGACCTCTGATGAAAGCCTGTGTACCTCACCCTCAAACCCCTCCACCCACCCCCCTGAAGGCTCTGCCTGATCTGTCACCGCCGGCCGAGTGTCCTTCACCTTTGGGCATGGCCCTCCCACCCTTCTCCCTCCACTTTCACCCCCAAAGGCTCTACTCAGCCTGTTGTCGACAGCCGCGCGTCGTTGACCTCTGATGAAAGCCTGCCTACCTCACCCTCAAACCCCTCCACCCACCCCCCTGCAGGCTCTGCTCTCTGTTGTCGCCGGTCGCGTGTCCTTCACCTTCAGGCTGCGAGGCCCCTGCCTGTCCATAGAAACCTGATGCCCCTCGCTCCACCTCACTCCACCTCTCTCACTCCCCTGTCTTCTCTCAGGCTCTGCCCTGTCTGTCGCCGCCGGTCGAGTGTCCTTCACCTTCAGGCTGCGAGGCCCCTCCCCCCCTCCCTCCACTTTCACCCCCAAAGGCTCTACTCAGCCTGTTGTCGACAGCCGTGTGTCGTTGACCTCTGGTGAAAGCCTGCCTCCCTCACCCCTCCACCGCCCCCTGCAGGCTCTGCCCTGTCTGTTGCTGCCGGCCGAGTGTCCTTCACCTTTGGGCTGCGCGGTCCCTGCCTCTCCATAGACACTGGTGGGTCAGGGTGCACCAGCCACCGTTGTGCATGGCACAGTGGCTCCTGGGAAGCGTTTTCCCCAGCTCAAGCAATTTTAACCGCTCATACCAGGCGCAGGGAAGGATTTTAGTAGATAGTTTTCCCCCCGGCTCTGGCAACTTTGACCGCTCATACCAGGCGCAATTCAAAGCGGGTGTTCATGTATCGCAAGCCGTTGTGCTGCTCTTGGCGAGACCTTTCCAACGCACCCCTCCAAGCCCTCTCCCAACCAGTGTGTGGTGGGTTTCTGGGAAATGAGAAATGCGGCCCTGAGCGGTATACGGCTTGCGGGAGGATCACTTGCATGGCAAGGAAGGAAAGCAAGGATGGATAGCGAAGAGGGCTATATGTCAGAACCAGCCAGTGGCCTGACATCGTGACAGCCGACCTGTTAAAGCCCTCTGGTATGAGGGCAGGGTGGGCTCCTCGGCACCCGCTCTGCCTCCGTCACCGCTTCAGTGGTGGCTAAAGTAAAGAGATGTGACAGGCCGTGCCGGGTCAGTCACACAGGGGTCTTAACTTGGTGGGTCTGCGCGCTGCGCGTCCTTGCGGGCTCTCCTGGTAGAGCCCCCCTAGACGTGTAATCTAGGTCTTAAATCACGCCCCGGGATCCTATGGGCGCGTCCATGTAAAATCTGTGAAACCAGGGGTCTTTACCGGGTCGGGCGATTGATCTGGTCAGGCAGGTGGGGCTCATGGGTGGGGCTTATGGGCTAACGGTGGGGCTCATGGTTTTACAGGTTTTACACGTACGCGCCCGGAAGACCCCGGGGCGTGAGTTGAGGCCTAGACTTCACGTCTAGGGGGTCTCTACTTTAGTAGTCTCCTAGCTAGGAGAGCCCACAAGGCCACGCAGCACGCCAGCCTACCAGGGGTGGGGCTCATGGCCGCAGCTTATGGGCTAACGGTGACGTGTTAATCGGTGGCCGATTGTTGCCACACGCCGCATGTTCTCCATGCACGCGTTCACGCTCGCGTGACCGCTCGTCTTCCTCCCCTCACCTGCCCCGCCCCCCCCCCTTCTCCCCATACACGCAGCCTGCTCCTCCTCCCTCGTCGCCACCCACATTGCGTGCCTCTCAATGTGCACCGGCGACTGCTCATCTTCCCCACAAATCCCCCCCCCTCTCCCCCTGCTCCCACCACATAAATGCAGCCTGCTCCTCCCTCGTCGCCACCCACGTTGCGTGCCTCTCCATATGCACGGGCGACTGCTCATCTTCCCCACAAATTTCCCCCTCCCCCCTCTCCCCCCCCCCCACATGCAGCCTGCTCCTCCTCCCTCGTCGCCACGCACGTCGCGTGCCTCTCCATGCGCGCTCGCGACTGTTCATCTTCCCTCTCCGCCGGCATCAAGCTCATCCTGGGGCCCAGCCTCGGCGCGATGTTTACTCGTGCGGGGATGCTGAGCCCGGAGGGGCGGTGCAAGACGCTCGACGCGGGCGCAGACGGGTGAGGATCCAATCCTTTGCGTGGCTTGAAATTTTGATTGCAAGTGGCTTGGAATTGTAGTGATTATTGGGGTGGCAGCGTTCACGCGCAGCGGGGCGCTGAGCCCAGAGCGGCGGTGCAAGGCGCTCGACGCGGGTGCGGATGGGTGAGGCTCCACTCCTTTGAGTGGCTTGGGATTTTGATTGCAAGTGGCTTGGAATTGTAGTGATTATTGGGATGGAAGCGTCCACGCGCGGCGGGGCGCTGAGCCCAGAGGGGCGGCGCAAGACTCTCGACGCGGGCGCGGATGGGTGAGGCTCCACTCTTTCGAGTGATTTTGTCTGGTAGCCTGGCGCACTGCGTGGCCTTACGGGCTCTCTAAGTAGAGATCCCCTAGACTGGGCTTGAACTCACGCCCCGGGGTCCTCGCGCACGTGTAAAACCTGTAAAACCTGAGTGGTTTTGTGATTGTGATTCGGTTTGATGCGTGCCATGCCGCATGCATGCTGAGCCCAGAGAAACGGTGCAAGACGCTTGGTGCGGTCAGACTGCGTGTGCTGGGTGTGAACCAACCCTTAAACATACTCCCCTTGCACCCTTTTTAAAATCCAAACTTCTACCCTGCAGGTACGTGCGCTCCGAGGCGGCGGCCGTGCTCGCGCTGACCACTATCAACGCCGACAGCGACGGCCGCGGCGGCAGCAGCGGTGGCGGTGTGGGCGGATACATTGCCATTCTGTGTGGCAGCGCAGTCAACCAGGACGGGCGCAGCAGCGCGCTGACCGCGCCGAGCGGCCCGGCGCAGCAGGCGGTGGTGCGGGCGGCGCTGGGCGACGCGTGCGTGGGGGCGGACGCGCTCGCGCTGCTGCAGATGCACGGCACAGGTGGGCGTGCATGGGAGGGAGGGGAGGGAGGGGAGGGAGGGAGGGCGCTGCTGCACCCTCAGCTGCGTTATCAGCGCACACGCAAGTCGGCCCTTTCTGTGCAACAACGTTTGACAGTAGAAAAACCTCCCGCTAAAATCTGTCACCCCCTCTTAACTCAGCTCCCGACCCTTCCCCCGCCCACCGCCACAGGCACACCTCTCGGTGACCCCATCGAGGCCGGCGCAGCAGCAGCCATACTGGTGCCAGCCGCAGGCAACCAATTTCGCTTCCTCCCCACCGAACCAGCTCCCTAGCCCAATTCCCTCCTTGACACGACCCAATTACCACCGCAGGCACACCGCTTGGCGACCCCATCGAGGCCGGCGCAGCAGCAGCCGTACTGGTGCCAGCCGCAGGCCAACCAATTCCGCTTCCTCCCCGCCAAACCAGCTCCCTAGCCCAGTTCCCTCCTTGCAACGACCCAATTGCCACCGCAGGCACACCGCTTGGCGACCCCATTGAGGCCGGCGCAGCAGCAGCTGTGCTCATGCCATTGGCCGCAGGCACACGAGGCACACGCACCACAGGGCAATGCGCCCGCCCGCTTGTTCTCGCGTCTGACAAGAGCGGTCTAGGGCACACGGAGCCAGCGGCTGGGCTCATGGGCCTGCTGCATGCTGCGGCATCACTGGTGGGTTGCTGTGCTGTTCGTTGGTGCTTGCTTGCATCTGATTGGAGAAGAGCTGGGGCACATGAGGCCTTGCCAGCGGCTGGGCTCATGGGTCTGCTGCATGCTGCGGCATCACTGGAGGGTTGCTGTCCGTTGGTAGTCGCTTGCATGTGACAGGAGAGATGGCTGGAACAGACGGCGCCTAGCCAGCAACTGGGCTCATGGGCCAGCTCCATGCTGCAGCATCTCTGGGCGGGTTGCTGTCTGTTGGTAGTCGCTTACAGGTGACAGGAGAGATGGCTGGAACACACGGATCCTAGCCAGCCACTGGGCTCATGGGCCAGCTGCATGCTGCAGCATCTCTGGGTGGGTTGCTGTCCGTTGGTAGTTGCTTGCATGTGACAGGAGAGATGGCTGGGACACACAGCGCCAGGCAACTGGGATCATGGACGAGTGCATGCTGCAACATCTCTGGGTGGGTTGCTGTCTGTTGGTAGTCGCTTACAAGTGAGGAGAGATGGCTGGGACACGCGGCGCCAGGCAACTGGGCGTGCTGCATGCTGCAACATCTCTGGGTGGGTGGCTGCCTGTTGGTGCTCACTTGCATTGAAGAAGGGTGATGGGCCTGGTGCTTGCTGCGGCATCCCTGGTGGGTCGCTGCCCGCTGGTGGTCTCTTGCATCTGACAGGAGTCAGATGCAAGACCCTGGCCCTTGTGGGCCTGCTGCACTGTCGGCTGGTTGCCTTGTAGATGCCGGGGGGGGGAGGGGCGGAGGAATCCTGGGTAGCTGCAAGTGGGACAGCAAACACAGCTAGGGCACTGTCATCGGCTGCAGCTCCCTCCCTTCCACTCCAACCCAGACCTTGTCTTTTCAAATCGCCCTCTGCCCCCTCCCCACCTCCTGCCCCGAAGCGCTCCAGCATGCGCCAGCCCATCCTCTTCTTTACCGTACTGAATGACCACCCCTGCACACACATCAACACACACACACACAGACACACGTGCACACTCACGCACATGCAGCACGCCCGCCTGCACCAGCCCATCCTCCACCTCACCGCACTTGACAAAAACTCTTGCACACTCCTCAACACACACACACACACACACACACACATCAGCACACATACACCCGCACACACACGCACACACACACATACCTCAACACACACGCAGCGCGCCCGCCTGCGCCAGCCCATCCTCCACCTCACCGCACTCAACAAACACCCTTGCACACACCTCAACACACACACACACACACAAACACACGTCAGCACACACACACCCGCACACACACGCACGCAAACACACCTCAACACACACGCAGCGCGCCCGCCTGCGCCAGCCCATCCTCCACCTCACCGCACTCAAAGAACACCCTTGCACACACCTCAACACACACACACACACACACACACACCTCAGCAAACATACACACGCACGCACACACACGCACACACACACCTCAACACGCACGCAGCACGCCCGCCTGCGCCAGCCCATCCTCCACCTCACCGCACTCAACGAACACCCCTGCACACACCTCAACACACACACACACACACACACACACACCTCAGCACACATACACACACACACACACACGCATACACACACACCTCAACACATACGCAGCGCGCCCGCCTGCGCCAGCCCATCCTCCACCTCACCGCACTCAACAAAAACCCTTGCACACACCTCAACACACACACACACACACACACTCCTCGAGACACACACGCAGCACGCACGCCTGCGCCAGCCCATCCTCCACCTCACTGCACTCTAAAAGTACCCTTGCACGCACCTCGACACACACACACACACACACACTTCAGCACACACACGCATACGCACACACACACACACGCATACACACGCACACGCAGCGTGCTCGCCTGCGTCAGCCCATCCTCCACCTCACTGCAGTCAACGAACACGTGACAGCGGGGGAATGCGGCACCGCGCTGTCCTCCGGGGCAGCAGCAGCGCCGCGACAGGTGCAGGGCGCCACTGACGCGCGCGCCGCAGGCGGTGGCGGCGCGGACGACGGCGCGGGTGCTGCGGTGCTGGGGGGCGTGAGCTCGTTCGCGTTCCAGGGATCCAACGCGCACGTGCTGCTGGCGGCGCCGCCCATGCTGTCGCCGTCGGCGTCGTGGCTGTCCACTGGCGGCGCTGCCGCGGCAGCCGCGCGGGGCGCGCGCCTGCGCTGGTCCCGCTCGCACATGTCCGTGCTGCCGCCAGCGCACAGCATGCTGCGCCTCGCGCGCGTGCGCGGGCCCGCCTCGCCCCTCCCGTCTGCGCCGTCCCTGGCGGGTGGCTGGCAGCGCGGCGGGGGCGATGCTGGCGCGGCACAGGTGCGCGTGCATGCATGGGGACATGGGGAAGTGGGCGCGCACGGGGATGGATCCTGTGGCACGTGTACACACACGTACCCCATCGAAGGCGTACGGCTGACTGTAACATCGATCACACATATAACCTCACACCCTCACACACACACACACCGCCACGCCCAGGTGGCCACGCTCGTGTTTGAGGCCGACCTTGGGCACCCGGACACCGCATGGCTGCACGACCACGTGGTCGGCGGCCGGATCATCGTACCAGGTGGGCACCCAATGCCACCTTGCTTTCCAGCCAGCTGTGATCATGCGTGCGCATGAGAAAGTGTTTCTGTCCCAGACTTTCAGTAGTGTTTGATTGATTACAGTCACACGTGACCATGGGAGTTTTCCATCCACCTAGGGGTTTAATAGACAACCACAAGGATGTCAGCGCAGGGATTGAAATGCAGAGGCTACAGGGGGGGCGACGGCAGGCAAAAGCAAGTAAAGGAGACGCGTGGTTGACAAGTAGTTGTCCACCACACGCACTGCCACACACCGCAGGTGCCTGCTACCTGGAGGTGGCGCTTGCAGCGGCGCGCCTCACGCTGCTGCCCACCACTGCGCCCTCCGCCAAGCAACAAACAAACAGCAGCCACGCGGCGGCTGCCACGGACGTCGCCCTGGTGGGCGTGTCGATTCAGGCGCCGCTGATGCTGGTGGCAGACCCCGCCGCGCCGCGGCCCGCGCTGCGCGTGGAGCTTGACCTGGGCTCGGGCGAGTTTTCGGTCACGTCGCACACTCCATCCGGCGGCAGCAGCGGCAGCAGCGGCGGTGGCGGTGGTGGCTCGGTGGTCACGCACGTGCGCGGTGCCGCGTGTGCCCTGCTGGCGCACATGACGGCTGCTGGCACTGCTGCCGCGGCGCAAACGGCAGCGGCGGGTGTGGTGCAGAGCGGTGGCGCAGCTGCGACTGCAGCGCCGGTCGGGAGGGGGGAGCCCGGCATGGACGCATGGCGCGCACGCACGACCGTGCCGCTCGACACGCCGCGGCTATACGCCGACCTGGCGGGCGCGGGGCTGCAGTACGGCCGTGCGTTCAGGGGGCTCAGCTGCCCGCACCGCCGCTCTGTTGGCGGCGGCAGTGGCGCTGGCGCTGGCGGCAGCAGTGGCGGCGCGTCCGTCGCGATCGGCCGTATCTCGCCGCCAGACGTCGACGGCCCCCGCGCGTCGTTCCTCGTGCACCCCTCGACCCTTGACTGCGCGTTCCAGCTGGGCGCTGCCCTTCCGGGCACGGCCGCAGGCGTGACATACGTGCCCACGCGCGTGGACCTCTACTGGGCGCCTCCTCCGCCTGGCATGGGCGGCCCACTGGGCGGTGGTGCACTGGCGGACGATCTCGAGCTGGGTCAGGGCGACGTCAGCAGGCGGGCGCTGCTGGCGGTCGCACGTGACGCCGGCGGTGGCGGCGGTGGCGGCACGCGCGACCTGGTGCGCGACCTGGTGCTGTGCTCGCTGCGGGGGGATGTGGTTGCACGCATCGCTGGGCTGCGCTCCAGCCCGCTCGGTGCCGCGGCACCTGCTGGCATGGCCGCAGCTGCGGCTGCACACGGCGCACCTTCTCGCCATGCAGCAGAAGCAGGCGATGGTGGCGAGGAGGGCCGCGTTCTGTACGAGGTGGCATGGCAGGTGGAGGTGCCGCTAGCAGATGCAGGCGACGGCCAGGATCACGTGGGCACCATGCAGCAGCCGCAGCCACAGCCGGCATCCCCGCGGCTGTCACTTGCTCGCGCACACCAGGACATATCGCTGCTGCAGGCGCTCCAGGCAACGCTTGCGACCGGCGCGACGCGGGGCCTGCTGCTCTCATGCGGCGCGACCCCCGTGAGCTCAGTCGCGCCCAGCGTGCACGGCGACTCTGCTGGTGGTGCACACTACACAGGCACGGGCACAGGCGCGGGCATGGGCTCCTCGTCTTCTGCGGGCCTCCAGGGCATGCTGCGTGCTGCGTCGCGCGAGGCGCCTCGCCTGGGACTGGCGTGCCACCAGAAGGGAGCGGCGGGCCGCTCGCTGCGTGCACACCAGCTGCCACAGCTCAGCGTGGGTGGTGGCGGCGCTGGCGCAGGGGCGGAGCCGCAGGCGTACGATGGCTACGGCAGCATGGGCGTTGCGGGGGCAGGCTGCGCCCCGCGCGTGCTGCCGACAATAGCCGCGACTCCCTCCCTGCCTCCGCACTCCCTGGTGGCGCGCCCGCGGGGCGCCCTCACCAACCTGGTGCCTGAGCCTCTCCAGCTGCCGGGCATGACTGCCGGTGCGGCTGGGCAGAACGTGGGCGGCTGCCTGGCGCCCGGCACCGCTCTGATCGCCGTGCGCGCCGTCGGCATCAAGTGAGAGGGCACGGCACAGGCACTCTCACTCCTCACTCTACCTCTACATCTCTGATGCCCCCTTTGCCCCCCTTCCCCCCCCCCCCTCCCATGTCTCCAGCATGGCGCCCGGCCGCTTGTCATTCGTGTTTGCGCTGACTGGGCCAGCATTCGCGTGCATGGGCACTCTCACTCCTCACTCTGCCTCTCCTCAGTGTCTCTCACTCTCCCCTTTGCTCCCCTCCTCCCCCCCCCCCCCCATGTCTCCAGCTTCCGTGACGTGCTCAACATCCTCGGCCTGTACCCTGGCAACCCTGGCGACCCGGGTGGCGACTGTGCGGGTGTCGTGCTTGCTGCAGCCCAGCCATCAGAGCCAGGGGAAGAGGCGCTGGAGCCTGGCCAGGCCGTGTTTGGCCTCGCGGGCGGCTGCCTCGGCTCCCACGTCGTGGCCAGCACCCACGCCCTCGTGCCTATGCCTCCGTGCCTGACGTTTGAGGCCGCAGCCACTACACCCACCGTGTTCATTACCACGGACACCGTCCTGAGGCAGGTGGCAAACCTGCAGCCAGGGGAGCGCGTGCTGCTGCCTGCGGCTGCCGGTGGCGTGGGCCTGGCTGCTCTGCAGGACGTGGCTGCACTGGGCGCAGTAGCAGTGGCCACCGCCGGCGGGCCTCCCAAACGTGCACTGCTGCGTCGCCTGGGTGTTGCGCTCGCGGCGGCATCGCGTGACACGAGCTTTGTGGAGGACCTGCTTGTGTGCAGTGGCGGCGTTGACGTGGTGCTCAACACGCTGACCTCCCCCGGTATGGTGGGAGCGGCTGCTGCGCTGCTGCGTGTGGGCGGCCGCTTTGTGGAGATTGGCAAGCGCGACATCTTCAGCGTGAACCGCCTCAGCCAGGAGCGCCCCGACGTATCGTTTGGCTACGTGGCCGTGGACTTCATGCCCGAAGCATCCCTGCAGGCAGCGATGCTGCGCTTGTCCCGCCGCCTGGCGGCCGGCTCGGTCGTGCCGCTGCCCAGCGCCAGCCACGGCATGCGCAACGTGGTGGCGGCGCTGCGGCAGATGAGCCAGGCACGCCACGTTGGCAAGGTTGTGGTGTCAAACTCCCCTAATGGCGGGCTCCTTGCGTCCGTCACCAGCCAGGCATCCACTGCCATCAGCGGCCGCGTCGTCATCTCCGGTGGCACTGGCTCCCTCGGCGTGCTCGTCGCTGCGTGGCTCTCCCAGCTCGGTGCACGCGACCTCCTCCTGCTTGGCCGCACCGGCCGCCTGCCGCCAGCCGCCGCAGCCACGCTCCTGTCGAGCGGTGCCCCTGCGCGCGCCGCAAGCGTGTGCGTCGCCGCTTGCGATGCGTCACATGGGGCGGACCTCGCGGGCCTCGACGACTCCGTCTTCCACGGCGGGGGCTATGGCGCCTCACGGTCGCCCCCCGCCGCGGTGCTGCACTGCGGTGGCGTCCTCGCGGACGCGACGCTCGCGAGGCAGACCCTGGCCGGGCTGCGCGTGGTGTCGGCCCCCAAGGGCGGGTCGCTGCGCCGCTGGCAGGCGCGCGCGGGCGGGCTGGGTGACCCCGTCGTTGCACACGTCATGTTCTCCAGCGTGGCCGCGTTCCTTGGCGCACCCGGCCAGACCAACTATGCGGGTGCCAACGCTGTGATGGACGCGGGCGCGGGCTGGCTGTGCGCGCAGGGCGTGCCCGCGCTCAGCGTGCAGTGGGGCGCGTGGGCGGGCAGCGGCATGGCGGCGGTCGACGCGGGCATGGCCGCGCGCGTCGAGCGCATGGGCATGGCGCTGCTGCAGCCGGCCGTCGGGCTCGCCGCGCTCGAGGGCCTCATGCACGCGCTCGGGTTGCCGGCGCGCCTGCCTCCCACGCTGACCGCCACCCCGTTCAACTGGCGCCGCCTCATCCGAGAGAGCCCCCCGCCGTCACTGCTCGAGGCCGTGGCACCGCCTCCACTAGTCGCGCCACTCAGCGGTGGCACCGCCTCCATTCTTCCCGGCCCATCAGCGGCGCACCCTGCCGGTGGCCGCACCGCACCCAGCCTCACTGACGTGGAGGCAGAGGTGGCGGCGGCGGTGCGGGCTGTGGTTGGGTCAGACGTCGCGCACTCTGCGTCGCTCATGGAGTCTGGGCTCGACTCGCTCGGGTGGGTGTGGGAGAGCTTGTCACACATGCACGCGTGCACACACACACGCACACGCGTGCACACACATACACACGCTCACCTTCCCCACAGTTAAACGCCATGCTTCCACACCACACATACTGGAATCCAGCCTTGCATACCTCCACACCCAGCATCCACGCAATTCAAATTTCACATTTTCACACACCAATCATCCACACTTTTCCTGCGCAGATCTGTGGAGCTGCGCAACGCCCTCTCTCGCTCGTTCGGCCTCGAGCTGCCGCCAACCCTCACGTTCGACTACCCCACGGTGCGCAAGTCATGGTTTGATCCTGTTCTATCCATTTTGGGTGCCTAGGGATTCAATAGAACTCCGTTTTTTTAAGTCACGCTTGACAGCCCATCCTGATGTTTGACTACCCCACGGTGCGCAAGTCGTGGTTTGCGCCGCACAGCCACCCTAAAAAATCTTTAACCGGTGAATAATAAATTTAGGGTTGAGATTAAACCCTAGATCAAACCCTAGATGTAACCCCGAAAACCTAACCCTAAGACCCCAAACTAAATCTGAGTGAATCAATTTAGCACGTTCACATGAGCACGCCGTCACACACACGCTCATGTATGCCCCGCAGTTGCCCCATGCGTGTGCGTTGGCAGGTGGGGCACAGCTTGGCGGCGGCAGCACGCACATGCGCGCACACAACATCACATGTTCTCTCTCAGCATCTCTCTCTCTCTCTCTCTGTCTCTCTCTTTCTGTCACACTTTAACCCGCTTCACCACGACTGCCCCATGAGCATCGACAGGTCACCTTCGTCTCTGAGTTCATCACGGAGCAGCTATGTGGCAGCAGTTTACATGCGCATGCATGCACACACCGCCACATGCTCTCTCTCCCTCGAGGGATCCCTCTCTTTCTCACACAAGTGCACCATGTAAAGCATCCCAGATCACGACATGAGGTCGCCGCCGTCGCTGATTTCATCCTGGACCAGCTTGGTGGCAGCGCCTGCGCACAAAACTTGCTCTCTCTGTCTCTCTCTCTCTCCTACCCTCCCTCTACCCATCTCTCTTTCTCTCTCCCTCCATCCCTTTCTCTCCCTCTTTCTCTCTTCCTCTCTCTCTCTCTCTCTCTCTCTCTCTCTCTTTTCCTCTCTCTCTCGCACAAATTCACCACGACTGCCTCGTGCGCATCGTCAGGTCGCCGCCGTCTCCGAGTTCATTGTGGACCAGCTCGGTGGCGGCGTCAGCGCAGAGACAGGCATCATGGCTGTGCCCGCAACCTCTGGCGCCGCCGTTGCCGCCGCGCTTCGCGAGGGCCCGCGCGGGCTGCCGGCAGGCGCGGGGGCGGCGCATAGCGCCTTGCCGCCCGCGGTCGTCATCAGCGGCCACTCCCTGCGCTTCGCGGGTGGGCTGGACAGCCTTGCGTCGCTGCATGCGGCCGGCATGGCGGGCGTGGAGCTGCACCAGGCGGCGCCCGCCAATCGCTTCGGCGCGGACGGCCAGTACTGCCCGGACCCATCGGGCGTGGCGGGCCGCCCGGGCAGCGTGCTCTCTAAGTTTGGAACGTACTGCCACAGGTGCGGAAGTGGGAAGTAGGTCTTCAGGTGGCACAGGTGGCACACCCTACCACCCATGAGGTAGGGCCATGGGTGCGGAAGTTGGGCCTCCGGCGTCACAGTTGCAGAGGGAGAGCCACAGGTGCGCCACATGCGCGGAAGTACTACCACAGGTGCTCCACAGGTGCACATGTGCGGAAACACTGCGTGGATGATGACGAGCTGTTTTTACGCCACTGCCGGCGGTCACACATGCGGTTCCAAAGCTCAAGGCAGGGCACAGAAGAAGCAGGCGCAAGGCCCACCAAAGCTTTTGCTGAAAACTCTCCCTCTCTCTCTCTCTTCCTCTCTCTCCCTCCCTCCCTCTCTCTCCCTCTCTTCCGCATCCACTCACCCGCCCCTACCCCTGCATCCATGACTTCAAATCCGCCGCATTTGACCTGCAGCAGCCTTCTCTCTCTCGCCCTCACTCTCTCTCTCACCCGCACACCTGCCCCTGCCCCTGCTCCCACCAGAGCGCATGACTTTGACTTTGCTGCGTTTGGCCTTGCATGAAACGAGGCTGCTCTGATGGAACCGCAGCTCACTCTCCCGCTCTCCCTCCCTGTCTCCCTCTCTCGCGCCCTCTCCTTCCTTCCCTCTCTCCTTCTCCACCTACCTCTTTCCCTCTCTCCTTCCCTCTCTCTCTCACTCGCACACCTGCCCCTGCCCCTGATTATTCCCTACCAGTGCGCACGACTTCGACTTTGCGGCGTTTGGCCTCGCACGCAACGAGGCTGCTCTGATGGACCCGCAGCAGCGCGTGCTGCTGGAGGAGTCGGTGCGCGCGGTGGCAGACAGTGGCAGGTGAGGAACATTCCTAAACTCTTAACCCTAAACCCTGCCTGGCCATCCCCACCCAACCTGTGACCAAAATGTGGCCACACCCAAAATTCCAAAGTCGACAAAACGGCCCCATCACGCGTGCAGAATGACTTCTCGACACGTAATATAGACATCCGTGTCGAGATCGTGTGCTGGGATACGTCGTGGGGCCGTCACGGGCCTAGCGGAGCGCCATGCAACAGTCGCACCCAATCCCCTGCCGCGCCGCTGCGGGGAGCCAGCCCCCCGCGACGCCTCATACCGATCGGTACCACCCGTGGCATGAACTTGACGAGGCGCTGGGTCCCGTGCCGTGCCGCGTTGCCGCGATCGCTGTGCTGGGCGACACCAAACTTTCGGCATGTTTTGCGGCGTCGCCTCTGGACCAAATCCACTTTTCACGCGTGCTTTATAGTTGCCGCCAATCTCATTTACACGCATGCGTTGTGGGTGACCGTGGCTTGGAGAGACGGTGAAATGCGGAACGAAATCGTTTGGAAACGTTACACGTCACGGTTGCGTTTGACGCCAAACCGGTGGACACATCATTTTGGGGCCTGTTTCGAGAACGATCGTCTCCCCCTAGCTAAACACGAAATACTACATAAAATGTCCCGCTGCGCTGGCTAAAGTGTCTCAGGAATCACTTAATTCACCGTGTCTACGGTACATGGTGCACCGCCTAGCTAGGGTGCTTACTAGGGCGGTAAGCGCATGTTGAAAAAATTCAAACTCTACTCAATGGAAGAAGCGCTGCAACCCACCCGCAGGTCTCCCACATCTCTGTCTGGCTTCTCCACCAGCGCCTTTATTGGCTGCATCTGGACCGAGTCTGCTGAGCTGCTTGGCTGTGAGTCCCACCCACCTTAGCACCCACCTCACCCCTTCTCTCCCTCCCCACTCCAATTTCAGGTCTCCCACATCTCTGTCTGGCTCCTCCACCGGCGTCTTTGTTGGCTGCATCTGGACCAAATTTTCAGAGCTGGTTGGCCGTTACTCCCACCCACCCACCTACCCACCCCACCTATCCCACCCCACCCCACCTCGCCCCTTTCCTCCCTCCCCACTCCAATTGCAGGTCTCCCACATCTCTGTCTGGCTCCTCCACCGGCGTCTTTGTTGGCTGCATCTGGACCAAATTTTCAGAGCTGGTTGGCCGTTACTCCCACCCACCCACCTACCCACCCCACCTATCCCACCCCACCCCACCTCGCCCCTTTCCTCCCTCCCCACTCCAATTGCAGGTATCCCACATCTCTGTCTGGCTCCTCCACCGGCGTCTTTGTTGGCTGCATCTGGACCAAATTTTCAGAGCTGGTTGGCCGTTACTCCCACCCACCCACCTACCCACCCCACCTATCCCACCCCACCCCACCTCACCCTTTCCTCCCTCCCCACTCCAATTGCAGGTATCCCGCATCTCTGTCTGGCTCCTCCACTGGCGTCTTTGTCGGCTGCATCTGGACCGAGTTTGCAGAGCTGGTCGGGGCGCACGTCGCGTCGGGTGGCGGCGCGCTTGGCGTCACAGGTGCCTCTGAATTCGCAGTGCATGCGCACGCATGCATCGGCCCTCCCCCCCGCCCGCGCGCTCATTCGCTCGCTCACTCGCTCGCTCACTCTCTCCCCCTCTTCCATCTCTCTCCCGGGCTCTGCCTCTCTTCTACCTCCCTCTCCTCCCTCCCTCTCCTCCCTCCCTCTCCTCCCTCCCTCTCCTCCCTCCCTCCCTCTCCTCCCTCGCTCTCCTCCCTCCCATTCCCCCCCCCCTCTCTCTCTCCCCCCCCTCTCTCTCTTTCCCTCACTCTCACACACAAACACGCACTCCTTCCCCCCACCCTCTACCGCTGTGAAACACATGTAACAGCCTCGCCTTCCTTGCCGGTCACGTGTCGACCCCCCACTCTCTCGCAAGCGTGCACACACACTCGCATGCACACACACACACACACACGCACACACACATACACACACACACACTCAGTGGACTAGTGCGGGTGATATCTGCATGCCTCAAGGATTGAGTGCGCAAGCACAAGTCTAATATACTATTAAAGGCGTCCAATAAGACTGTGAAATCGGCCACCACACACACACACACACACACACACGCACACGCACGCACGCACGCACACGCATGCACCTCCACGCACACACACAAACACGTGCTGCGCAGGCAACGGCCTTGCATTCCTTGCCGGCCGCATCTCCTACACGCTCGGCCTCTCTGGCCCCTGCGTCCCGACCAACACTGCGTGCAGCAGCAGCCTGGTCGCTGTGCACCTGGGTGCACGCAGCGTGCAGTGGGGCGAGAGCGCGCCAGCGGCAATCGCTGCCGGGGTCAACGCACTGCTGTTGCCGGGTGGAGGTGCTTCAGCCGCGATGACGCAGGCAAGCGCTCTTTCTCTCCCCCAACTAGGTAGATCTAGAGGCTGACTAACAGGCAGGCAGGCACCCATGCGATGCTGCTGCCAGGTGGGGGTGCATCGACCGTAGGGATGCAGGTGCCTGAGACAAGGAGACAGACGGGCAGAAAAGCAGGCATGCATGCAGGCATGCAGGTAGGCGGGCAGGCAGGCGGGCAGGCAGACAGCACGCACCTGGCCGCCAGTGCTTCTTCAATTGGGCGGTTAACCGCCAATGGCGGTTTCTGGGCGGAAATAATTATTTGTTTTTAGGGTCTGCCGCCCAATTTGCTTGTGTTTTCGTTTTTTGGGGGTCGCATCTGCGGCCGCCGGTGGCTGGCCGGTGGCCAGGCTGTAAGAATCAATTGATTGAAATCAATTGAAAAGGCACTGCTGACTGCTGGTGTGCCGCCCCGTTGTCCCCACCACCTTCAGGTCCAGGCGCTGTCGCCCGACGGCCGCTGCAAGGCGTTTGCTGCAGACGCAGACGGGTACGGGCGTGGCGAGGGCTTTGCAGCCATCGTGATGGAGCGCCTCTCCACCGCGATGGCGACCGTGGGCGCAGGCGCTGCCGGTGGCAGTGGCGGTGGCAGAGGTGTGTCTGTGCACGCTCGTGCGCTGCTGCTGCTCGCCGGCAGCGCGGTCAACCAGGACGGGCGCAGCAGTGCGCTCACCGCGCCGCACGGCCCCAGCCAGGCCGCACTTGTGCGGACGGCGATGTCGGAGGCAGGGCTGAGCAGCCTGCACCTGGTCGCAACGCACGGAACGGGTGAGCACAGAGCACAGAGCCGCCCCTGGCTAACCCCCCACACAACCCCTTTGAATGGTAGCTAGCCTCGTTAGGCAGCTCCCTCAATCTCATGCCCCGAGGGTGCGTACTCTAAACTGCAACCTGTGAACACGGAACAGGTGGCTTTGTCTGCGCACCACCTCGCCATTCCCTTCCTGTTCCTTAACATGCCTACCCCTGCTCCTTCCCCTTCCTTCCCCTTCCTTCCCATTCCTTTTCCTTCCTTCCCCTTCCTTCTCCGCCCTTGCTCAAGCACATATGCGCTGTGCGCAGCCCCATGTGCACTTGCCCACACACAGTCCAGCCCGCTCTTGCAGATCTTGTGCATGCACGCATGCCCGCATACGCACGCTTGGGCAGAGGGCCAGCCCTCATCACTGCACATGGCCTCATCACGCCCCAACGTACGCCACGCATGCACTCACGCAGGCACGCCGCTGGGCGACCCCATCGAGGCGGGCGCGCTACGCAAGGTGGCCGTCGCGCCCACTGCTCCTTTTCCTTCCACCGAGGTCCATGACCCCTCCCAGCCTCCCAGCCCACCGCTGACTCTGTCGGCGGTCAAGGTGCTGACTGGTCACCTGGAGGGCAGCGCCGGCCTTGCTGGATTGCTGCAGGTGAGCATGCGTGCCGTTACGCACCTGTGCGAGGGCATGCCGTAGCACCGCTTTGCCTTGCAAGAAAATATTTCGGAAAACGTCGCGGCAAGATCGATTTCTAAAAAATATTGCCAAAACGAAAAAACCCGCCAAAGTGACGACAATTGGGCGGGGGCGGGGAATCCCGCGGCAAGGCACCCAAATTCTTAACAATTACCCCCTTTATAAAAGTGGCGGCATGGCAAAGCGGTACTACGGTATATGCTTTTGTGTGCATTGGGAAGCTAAGGGGTCGCGCACCCGCAGCATCCATCTGGTGCTGTGATGTGCTGGGGTGCGCTGGCGTGACCAGTCACTGACACAGTGTGTGCACCACGCCCCTTGCAGGCCGCGGGCGCACTGCATGCGCGCGAGGTGCCTCCGCTGCGCCTCCGCTCCCTCAACCCCTACGTGGCGGACCAGCTGAACGGCGGTAGGTGGATCAAGCACACTAGCAGGCGCTGGCAACGTCTCCACACTCACCACCACCACCGCCACGATCGTTCATACATGCACAGACATGCGCCAAACACCTGCGTCTCACGCGTGCGCTGGGACATCTCTCTCAACTGAGCTCTCTCACACACACACACACACACACACACACACACGCACATACACACACAAAAACAATGTGCCATCAGAGGAGTCTATTGTAGCATCCAGCAGACTTGGGTACACACACACATACACACACACACACACACACACACCTTGGCCGTACCTGCAGGTGGAGGCGCCTGTGTTGCACGCCTGCCACTGCAGCCCGGCGGCGCGCCCGTGCTTGAGCACGCAGGCACTTCATCGTTTGGCATGAGCGGCGTCAACGCGCACGCGGTGCTCGCGCGGTGCCCAGCAGATGTGACGGTGGCGGCTGCCGGCAGTGGCAGCGGTGGTGGCAGTGGTGGCGGGAGCCCGCTGGAATGGGTGCGGCACGACATGCGCCGCCCGCTGCTGCCGGTCGGCCACCCGATGCTGCTGCGCGCCGACGCCAGCGGCCTTGTTAAGGGCTCTGATGGCGGCAGTGGTGGCAAGGGCAGTGGCAGCGGCGTGGTTCAGTTCCACCTGCCGGTGGATGACCTTCCGGCCATGTCCTGGCTGAGGGACCACGTCGTGGGTGGGCGGCCACTCGTGCCGGGCGCTGCCTTTTTGGAGATGGCTCTCGCGGCCGCACGCACGCTGACCACCCCGGCTGCTGATGCCGCCGGGGTGCTGGGCCTCGCGGGCGTCGTGTTTGCGTCGCCGTGCGTGCTGCCAACGGTTGGCGGTGCCAACGGTGATGACGGTGGTGGGTTGGTGCTCGTGTCAGAGGTGGATGTCACGAGAGGCAGCGTGCGCGTGCTGTCGCTCACCGGCGGCAGCATGCAGCGGCCGCGGCTGCACATGTCGGCGACGCTGGTGGTCGTGCCGGAGCCCGCGGCACGTCAGCCGCCGCCCGGTGCACCAGCAGCCATGCGCAGCAGCAACACTGCCTCTGGCAGGGGCCGCGTGCTGGGCGGCGATGCGCGTCGCGCCGCGACGCCCGTGCCAACCGACGGCGCACGGCTGTACTCTGATCTTGCAGCAGCCGGGCTGCAGTACGGCACTACGTTCCGCCTGCTCCAGGGTGCGCGCAGTGCCGGCAGTGGTGCTGGTGGCGCCGCCGCGGTCGTGGAGTCTCCTGGCTCTGATGTGGCTCCGTCAGCCAGCGGTGGCGGCTTCCTGGCCGCCCACCCGGCCGCGCTCGATTGCATGCTGCAGCTGGGGGCGCTTGTCCCAGAGCCTCATGACGGCAGCGGTGGCAGCAGTGCGCCACGTGTGCCTGCATCGATGCAGCTGTTCATGTCCTCACTCCCAGCCCGCAGCCCCAGTGGCATGGGAACTGGAGGCCGTGCGTCAGCCGGCCTTCTCCACTGCTACGCATCCCGAGGCAGTGAGGGGAGGGACTCCGCCGCCCCGCGTGCGCCACCCGGCTCCACTCTGCGAGACCACGTGATGGTTGACGCAATAGGGCGAGTGGTGTGCATGGTGGTGGGCCTGGAGGCGCGCCCAACGTCCTCTGCCGCTGGCACTGCCACCGCTGCTGCTGTGATCGGTGGTGCGCTGAGCACTTGGCGGGTGGAGGAGGGGGACAGCGAGCGCGTGCTGTACCAGGTGCAGTGGGTTGCAGCAGAGCCGTGCAGTAACGATGATGATGGTGCTGGCGGGACCGTCGGCAGGGCGCTGGGCCTCTGCAGTGGTGGCATGCACCCAGAGATTGCAGCGACAGCTGCAGGGATCGCAGCCCTTCAGGGCCTGGCCGCCAGGCAGGGTACTGCACCCACTGCAACGCCCTTGCTGGAGCTGGCACTGGCGGCGGCAGCAACACCGTCACCGTCGCCAGTTGCTGGCTGTGTCTCGGGTGCACTGGAGGGCCTCGTCCGCGCGTTCAACGCGGAGGCCACGGCTGCCGGATGCTCCGTGTCGAGCACCGATGCACTGCGCGGCCGATTGCACTCAGCGTCCCTGCCTCCGTGCCGGCCTCTTGCGCTGCTGGCCGCACGCGAGCCACCTGCGGGCGCTGCTGCAGATGGCTACGGCACGCGGTATGCAGGCGGGGTGCAGCTGCTGCCGCGGCTACTCCCGGTGGCGCCGATGCCCGGCGGCGGCTCGCAGTCGATGCAGCCACACGCGGCGTACCGCTGGGTGTCCCGCCCGCGTGGGGCCCTCACCAGCCTCGCGCACGAGCCGTTTGACCCGGCCACGGGTGCAGCCCTGGTGCCCGGTGCTGCTGTTGCGACCACAGCCGATGGAGGCATGGCAGCGATGGCGCCCGGCACCGCGCTCATCGCAGTCAAGGCGGTCGGCATCAATGTGCGTGTGTGCATGTGACTGGCTGCATGTGTGTGTGTGCGTGCTTGCATACCAGCTGATCCTGCTTGGGAACGCGAGCACCACGGGCAACGTGCTGCTCATGTACGCGGGCCTGTCTGCTGGCGTGTTGTGCCCTTAGAGACCCTTGCTGCAGCTGCCAACCCTTTTTCTGATCCTTGCGCTCAATCGCTAACCTCTCCCTCTCCTCATCCCCTGCAGTTCCGCGATGTGCTCAACGTCCTGGGCATGTGAGTTGTCATGCATACAGCAGAAATATCACCCCACATGCAGCGCGCCTGCACGTGCATGCTCACGTGCTCATGGACTCTACTGTTTTGGACAGGCTCGCGGCAGCACCTAAACATTTCCTGCCCAACCTTGTGCATTCTGCATACGCGCAGGTACCCTGGCGATCCTGGCGCACCGGGCTCTGATGTCTCTGGAGTGGTTCTGGCTGTAGGCCCCCAGGCGCCCTCAGCAGCAGCGCCATTGCAGCCTGGCCAGGCCGTGTTTGGCCTCGCGGGCGGCTGCCTCGGCTCCCACGTTGTGGCCAGCACCCGCGCCCTTGCGCACATGCCACCCTGCCTGACGTTTGAGGCCGCAGCCACCACACCCACCGTGTTTATTACCACTGACACTGTCCTGAGGCAGGTGGCAAACCTGCAGCCAGGGGAGCGCGTGCTGCTGCCGGCGGCTGCCGGTGGCGTGGGCCTGGCCGCTCTGCAGGACGTGGCTGCACTGGGCGCAGTGGCAGTGGCCACCGCCGGCGGTCACCCCAAGCGTGCGATGCTGCGTCGCCTGGGTGTTGCGCATGCGGCGGCATCGCGGGACACGAGCTTTGTAGAGGACCTGCTTGTGTGCAGTGGCGGCGTTGACGTGGTGCTCAACACGCTGACCTCCCCCGGCATGGTGGGAGCGGCTGCTGCGCTGCTGCGTGTGGGCGGCCGCTTTGTGGAGATTGGCAAGCGCGACATCTTCAGCGTGAGTCGCCTGAGCCAGGAGCGCCCCGACATATCGTTCGGCTACGTGGCTGTGGACTTCATGCCCGAGGCATCCCTGCAGGCAGCGATGCTGCGCTTGTCCCGCCGCCTGGCGGCCGGCTCGGTCGTGCCGCTGCCCAGCGCCAGCCACGGCATGCGCAACGTGGTGGCAGCGCTGCGGCAGATGAGCCAGGCACGCCACGTTGGCAAGGTCGTCGCGAGCAATCAGCTGCCTCCCTCTGCAGCGTGCCTGCCGGTCCCCACAGCCTCGCACTCCAATGGCACAGTCCTCGTGGTTGGCGGCACCGGCACCCTGGGCACGCTCATTGCAGCATGGCTCGCTGACGCGGGCGTCCGCAACATGTGCCTGCTCGGACGCACCGGCCATGCACCGCTCCCCACGCAGCGCCTGCTGACCTCTGCTGGTGGAGCCACCACCCAGGCAGCAGTCACCGTCCTCTCGTGTGACGCGTCAGCCACAGAGGACTCGGCTGCTGCGGTACGGACGGACCGCCCCCTGCTCGCCGTACTCCATGCAGGTGCGGTTGTTCCTGGAGTGGTTGTCAGTTGGTCAGTTGGATAGTTGGTTAGGTAGTTGGGTTGCTGGTGAGTTGCTGACTGTCAGTTAAGATCTTTTGCTTATTTGATTGGTCAGTTGGTCCTGGAGGCAGGCATCACCGAGGCGGCGCCTGTCGTGCCCCTGCAGGTGGGTGGTTGTCAGTTTATTGTAAGTTGTCGTTACCGTCCATATTGTTTGCCCTCGCGGGGGGGTCGAAACTTTAGTTGTTTAATGCGATTGCGGTGGTCGTTTTTCGTCGTTTTTAGTCGCCCCAAATCGCGATTTTCGACGATTTGTACTGTTTTCTTAGCTTCGCGGGGAGGCAAAAAAGACAATTATACGCAAAGGCTAACCGCCCAGACGGTATGAAGAAACATCCATGGCGTCGGATCTGGTTATTTGGTTGGTCCTGGAGGCAATCAAGGTCAAGCACGATCTGTGATTTTGTTTTCAGAACTTCAAACTTGACTGCCTGGAGCCATTTGCCTAAAAATCCAGCTCCATCGCTCCCAAATCCGCTAAAAAACAAAAACACTGACCACAGCACCTGTCGTGTACCTTTGTGTACCCCTGCAGGTGGCGTGCTGCAGGACAGCACGTTTGGCTCGCAGAGCATGTCTGGCGTGCGGCGTGTGATGGCAGCAAAGTTGGCAGCCCACCACTCGCTGATTGCTGAGACGTCCGGGCTGCACCCTGCCGCCTGCCACGTGCTCTTCTCCTCGGTTGCCTCGCTGCTAGGCTCACCTGGTCAGGCCAACTATGCTGCAGCGAATGCAGCACTAGATGCAGCGGCGGGCGTGCTGGCAGCGCAGGGCGTGCCGGCACTGAGTGTGCAGTGGGGCGCGTGGGCGGGCGGCGGCATGGCTGCGGGTGATGCCAGCACAGCCGCGCGCGTGGAGCGCATGGGCATGGCACTGCTGAAGCCAGCTGCTGGGCTCGCTGCGCTCGAGGGCCTGATGCACGGGCTTGGGTTGCCGGCGCACTCACTTGCGCTGCCTCCCGTGGTCTCGGCCACGCCGTTTGCATGGCGCAGCTTCCTCTCACGCTTCCGAGGTCAGAAGGCCCCCGAGCTCTTTGCAGAGCAGGCGGCTGCACAGGCGGCAGCCGATGCAGCAGCTGCATCCTCCTCCGATGCGGCCCCATACGCAGCCGCCGGCCGTGCCCCCACCGATGCCCGCACGCCCGCTGAGGTGCGGGCCATCGTGGAGGAGGCCGTGCGGGGCGTGGTGGGGTCAGACGTCCCGCCCGATGCCCCCCTGATGTCGTCCGGCCTCGACTCCCTCGGCGCCGTCGAGCTGCGCAACGCTCTTGAGGGCAGCCTCGGGCTGTCACTGCCGCCAACGCTCGTCTTTGACTACCCCACCATCGACGCCGTGTCTGAGTTTGTGTGCAGCCGCATGCCAGCTGCTGAGCCCGAGCCCTGCGCTGAGGGAGAGACGGCCGACGCGCCTTCATCACGCAGGGCGCTTGTGCCCCGCGATGGCGCCGTCTTTCTCCCAGCACCCCTGCCGAGTGATGGCAGCGCTCCCCCGCGACCGACCATCGCGCTCCTTGGCCTCGCGTCCCGCACACCCGGCGGCGCGGTGTTTGCCGCAGGTGTTGCCGACGCGATCCGCACCGTGCCGATCTGCCGGTGGAACGTGGATGGGCTGGCGTACTTGGACGCTGCGCGGTTCGGGGGCTGGCTCGGCGTGGGGATCGAGATGTTTGACGCCGGACTGTTTGGAGTGAGCGGGCCGGAGGCGGTGCTCATGGACTGCCAGCACCGGCAGCTGCTCGAGGCCACGCACGAGGCGCTGCACGCCGCGCGGACGCACCACGCAGGCACGGTGCGGTGATCATGACTGGTACACACCTACACGCATGCACCACCACCACCAGGGTTTAGGTTTTAGGGTTTGGGGTTTAAGGGGTTTGGGGTTTAGGGTTTAAGGTTTAGGTTTTACCGTTTAGGGTTTAGGGTTTAGAGTTAGGGTTAGGGTTAGTTAGGGGTAGGGTTTAGGGTTAACCCTTAGCCCTTAACCGTAAACCCTAAATTGCAACGTTAGCAACAGCCGCGTATGAGCAACACAACACACAGCACAGACATGAAGACGTCGTCCCTCCCCCCCCCCCTCCACTGCCACCACCATCGCGCAGGCAGCCCAAGGCGCACCGAGGCAGCAGCTGGCCGAGGCCCCGAGCGGCGTTGCCGTCGCGATCGGCATTGCATCGTCTGAGTACAACAACTGGGTGCTGCGCTGCCACCCGCTGCCGCTGTCCGCGTACTCGGCCACCGGGGGCGCTCTGTCGGTCGCCTCGGGGCGCATCTCTTTCCTGTACGGGTTCACGGTGGGTGGCTGCCTGCATTTGTGGCATACGCTCACACGCTCACACGCTTACACGCTGAACCCCTAGCCCTGCTCTGCTCCAATGCCACGCCCGTCCCTAGCTACCCTAAGGGCTTTGGAGAGGTGCCTGAGGCCTGTGCTGCTGCGTGGCGCCCACCACCTAGTGCGGGTGGCGCTACCGTGGGCTAATTTTGTAGCTTGACCCTTTGGTGTGCCTTGTGCCTGCTGTCTGATAGTCCCGCTGGAACTTTGGAACCAATTGTGACCGCCGGCAGTGGATTTGTTACACTACTCTCTCTCTCCCCTTGCTAGTCTTAGATGACGACAGGATGATGACAGTGGGGTCCCTGCCACGCCCCTCCCTAGATGCGGGTTCAGCGGTGCAGGTTCAGCGGTGGTTGGCTTCATTTGTGGTGCACCGTGACATGTCCTTTCTGTCACACTGAGGCGGGTTCAGCGGTTGGCTTCATTTGTGGCGCACCACACCGTGACACGTCCTTTCTGTCACAATTACTCCACCCCGCTCGACTGCCAGGCTCCCCTGAAGCAAGAGGCCAACTCCAAACCACCCGAATGTGCTTCTAGGTCTGCTCCGCTCAACTGCCATGCCCAGCTTGAGCAGAGGTAAAATCCAGCCCACCGTTTAATTCATTGTGCACCACACTGCTGCACATCCCTTGTGTCTCCCTAACTCCGCCCTGCTTGAGTGCCATGCCCTGCTTGAGCAAGAGCCCAACTCCAACTCACATCCCCATGCCTATCCCTGCCCCTGCAACTGCCACTCCACGCAGGGCCCCACCCTGACTGTCGGCACGGCATGCTCGTCGTCGCTCGTGGCGACGCGACGCGCCACTGCACGCACCCGCTCTGCCCATTCGCCACGCCCTGCTTGAGCAAGAGGCCAACTCCAACTCACGTCCCTCCTGTTCCTGTCCCTGCCTCTGCAACTGCCACATCACGCAGAGCTCCACCCTATCAGTTGACACAGCATGCTCGTCGTCGCTTGTGGCGACGCGACGCGCCACTGCATGCACCCTGCCCATTTGCCATGCCCTGCTTGAGCAAGAGGCCAACTCCAACTCATATCTCCTAGCCTGTCCCTGCCCCTGCAACTGCCTCTCCATGCAGGGCCCCGCCCTGTCTGTCAGCATGGCATGCTCGTCGTCGTTCGTGGCGACGCGATGCGCCACTGCACGCACCCGCTCTGCCCATATGCCATGCCCTGCTTGAGCAAGAGGCCAAATCCAACTCATATCCACTTGCCTGTCCCTGCCCCTGCAACTGCCACTCCACGCAGGGCCCCACCCTGTCAGTTGACATCGCATGCTCGTCGTCGCTCGTGGAGACGCGGACCCCACTGCATGCACCCGCTCTGCCTATTTGCCATGCCTTGCTTGAGCAAGAGGCCGACTCTAAACTCTCGCCTCCATGCCTGTCCCTGCCTCTGCAACTGCCACCCCACGCAGGGCCCCGCGCTGTCAGTTGACACTGCATGCTCGTCGTCGCTCGTGGCGACGCACCTCGCACTGCAGCACGTGCTCCGCTCTGCCGCCTGCTCCTTGCATGCGGCAGCCGGCAAGCACACCGGCAACGGCGGCAGCACAAGGTGATGATGATACATTGCACAGTCTGTTGGGTGACTATGCTGGCGTACTAGACGCGTGCTGGCACGTGCCCTGGCGCCCTGGTACTGAGGTCAGCTAAGCAAGTACAGTTTAGCACACGTGCGCACTGAATGTGAAACACCCAACGAGCACGCACGCACCAGCACATCATCCCTCCTGGCATGATCAAACGTGCACGTTCCTAAACGCTCACACACCTGCAGTGGTGGTCGCGGTGCCCCAGTGCTGGCAGCCGTGGCCGGCGGGGTCGGCATGCTTCTCAACCATGAGCCAACGCGCATGTTCCAGAAGGTGTGGAAGATCTAGGGCTGCGTTTGCACAAAAAGCGCGATTGTCGTGTCTCTGTGTGCGTGTGCATGTGTACTGCATGCAATCCCTGGTAGGCTGGCACGCTGCGTGGCCTTGCGGGCTCTCTTAGTAGAGCTCCCCTAGACGTGTAGTCTAGGCCTTAAATCACGCCCTGGGGTCCTCCGGGCGCGAACGTGTAAAACCTGTAAAACCTGTACTGAATGCAACGTACGCTGCAGCACACGAAGAGCGCGTCGCACTCAGCTGAGCATGTCACCTCACACCTGCTGTGTCTGTGCTAAATTGCGTGTGCGCTCTCAGGCCGGCATGCTGAGCCCCGAGGGGCGCTGCAAGACGCTCGACGTGGCAGCCGACGGGTACGTCAACTGGAGGCTTACTGCATGCCTTGTACACTGCGTTATGTAGTGATGCCTTGGGGGGCTCGTCTCCATATGTAGGAGGCCGGAGGCTCTAGGAGGTGCTGGGCAGTGATTGGGAAATGGGCTCCTTTGCATCATTGCTGATGCCAGTGCTAGTGCGTGTTCTGCTGCTGCTGCTGCTGCTGCCGCTGCTGCTGCTGCTGATGATGATGATGAAACTTCTCCTGCTGCTGCTGCTGCTGCTGCTTCCCACCCGCAGCTACGTGCGCTCCGAGGCATGCAGCGCCCTCGCGCTCGGCACGCTGCCCGCGACATCAGCCGGACCATACACACCATCGGCATCGTCTGGCGGCTGTGGGCTTGTCGCGCTGATTGTGCTCGCCGGCAGTGCCGTCAACCAGGACGGGCGCAGCAGCGGGCTGACCGTGCCGAGCGGCCCGGCGCAGCAGGCGGTGATGCGAGCGACGTTGGCAGACGCGCGCGTGGGCGCACACGACGTGACTGGCCTTGAGCTGCACGGCACAGGTGGGCACCCCAGTTACAGTTACATCGGCTTTCCAGCACATAATTCTTACATTCGACATTCAAACATTCGACATTCGAACTAAAGGCACCCCACCTAAAGGAATTTGTCAAGGCCTTGCTTAGATGGCTACAAGGAAGCCTTGGTTGAGCCTTATAACACATGCACGGCATCTTGTTCAACTCGATGCTCTGGGCCTGAAGCCACATAGGGAACGTCAAGGTGTAGGAAGCTTGCCCCTGCAGGGAAATATGATGCTGTGGAGGCGCCCCACACGCCCTGCATGTACCTGCTGATCCGAGCCCAGGTAGATGCAAGGGACCTGTTGAACTGAGGTGTGGCGGATAAACCAGCAGTGGGCCTTCACAGCCATCTAAGCCCTAAGATGGCTGTGAAGGCCCACTGCTGGTTTATCAGCCGCACCTCAGTTCAACAGGACCGTGCTCCAGTCCACATTGCGGGAGAGGGCAGGGTGGACAATGTCTGCTCCCCATCACTCGTCCTCCACGTGTGCATGGCACCGTGCCCTGTCTCGCGTCACCCCAAAACAACACTAATGCGCACGTACGTGCCCATGCAGGCACCCCACTCGGCGACCCCATCGAGATGGGCACAGCGGTGGCGGTGCTGCAGCCTCAGCATGGCCCAGGCGGTGGTGAACACGCCGCAGGGCTGGCTGAGGGGTCGGCGCGGACGCCCATGGTGGTCACAGCTGTCAAGGTGAGAGGCAGCAAGTGGGCTCATCGTAGTTGAGCCAAGAGTGCATGGGCCGGCCCCGCTGCCCCACCTCAGATCCCTCAAACCGCCTACTCAACAACTCGACCACCCCACCCAGCCACCCAGCCACCCAGCCACCCAGCCACCCAGCCAGCCACCCAGCCACCCAGCCATCCACCCACCCAGCCACCCAGCCACCCAGCCACACACCCAGCCACCCAGCCACACACCCAGCCACCCAGCCACACACCCAGCCACCCAGCCAGCCAGCCACCCACCCAGCCAGCCAGCTACCCACCCAGCCAGCCACCCAGCCACCCAGCCAGCCAGCCAGCCGCCACCCACCAGCCCACCCACCACCCACCACCCACCCACCACACCCCACCCACCCACCACCCACCCACCAATGACCAGGCAACGCTTGGCCACAGCGAGGCAGCAAGTGGCCTGGTGGCAGTTGCGCACTGCGTGCATGGCCTGTCACAGCGCCGCGCGGCCCCGCTGCCCCACCTCAACTCCCTCAACCCGCACGTGGCCGCTGCGATCGACGCTGCCGGCAGTGGAGGTGGGTTTGGGGGCTTGTGGGGTGTACCGTAGTTATGCTTTGTCTTCACGATTAAAGAATTTTGATGAGACCATCGTGAAGACCAAAACGCAGTCAAAACGCAGCCAAAGCGCTAAACGAAATAGGGCAGAGAAATGGGGAAACTGAGTTAAGTAGGGCTTTTAGCAAACCCACATTAAGGCAAGAGCATGACTCAGGTAGTAGGCATCTGGCTCATGACTGGCTCCATCCTGTCCATCATCTCCAAGACGGTTAAGCCTAGTCAAGAGGCTGAGAGCAGCGCGCGCATTGGTGAGCGCAGGTTGTGGTGGTGCGTGTCCTGATGGGGACATAGCAGGCATATGATTCAGCATCTCCATGATGGCTCCATGATGCCCATTTTCTTTATCTTGATTGCCTAGTTAAGGAGCTCGAGGAGAAGAAACCCCAACAGAGGCACAGCAATCACCTTGACTGGAATGTCAGGTTTTACAGGTTTTACACGTACGCGGAGGATCCCGGGGTGTAATTTATGGCCTAGACTACACGTCTAGGGGGGCTCTACTAGGAGAGCCCGCAAGGCCATGCAGCGCGCCAGCCTACCAGCAATCACCTTGACTGGAATTTCAGCCAGACGTCTGTTTGACCGCCTGTTTGACCGCCTGTTTGACCCTTGGGTGGCGTGTGCCCTGTAAGGCTTGTAGAGACTGCAGGGCTTGCAGGGTGGAGTGGAAGGATGAGAACTGCCTGTTTGACCAGTTTGACACTGACTGCTTGAGATGCCTCGCCGTATCTGTGAGCGCAGGTGGCGGTGGCGCATGGGCGTTGCCGCGACAGGCGTTCGGCATGCCCGCCGTGCGCCGCGGCGGTGCCGGCAGTGGCGACGAGGGTGCGCTGGTTGCTGGAGTCACGGCGTTTGCGTTCCAGGTGCGTGTGCGTGCTCGGGATTAGGGCAGCAGCGGTGACAAGGGCTAAGGCGCTGGTGGCTGGAGTCACGGTATTTGCGTCCCCAGCTAGAAACCAGCTAGCTCCTACACCCTGCTTACTAGACCCTGACGGTGGTTTCAGTTTCACCAACTCTCTGTGACAGGTCGTAAAGCCCATTTCTGTTCCAGGTGCGTGCCTGTGCTAGGCATTGGGGCAGCAGCAGCAATGCTGGTGCTCTGGTGACTGGAGCCCCGGCGTTATCAGTCCAAGCATGTGTGCTGTGCTAGGGATTGGGGCAGCAGCAGCAATGCTGGTGCTCTGGTGGCTGGAGTACCGGCGTCATCAGTCCAGGCGTGTGTGCTTCTTTGGGCCACCCCACTCTGGCACCATGGCCTGCACGCACACACGAATGCAGTCACGCATGTGACGCACTGCCACACGCTGTAAGTCCCCTCTGGTTCACTGTGCCATGCATGACAGCACCCCACACTCAGCCCCACGCTCTTCTCCTAACCGTCCTTCCCATCAGGGCACCAACGCAAACGTGCTCTGGTCCACGTCCACGGCGCCGTCCGCCCACGGCCCACCCGCTGCTACCACCGCCACCGCTCCCCTCCCTCTTTCCCGTCTGCTGCCCCACATCACCACAGCACCATTCACAACACTGCCCCCCCCCCTCCTGTCTTCCCATCAGGGCACCAACGCAAACGTGCTCTGGTCCACGTCCACGGCGCCGTCCGCCCACGGCCCACCCGCTGCTACCACCGCCACCGCTCCCCTCCCTCTTTCCCCTCTGCTGCCCCACATCACCACAGCACCATTCACAACACTGCCCCCCCCTCCTGTCTTCCCATCAGGGCACCAACGCAAACGTGCTCTGGTCCAGGTCGACGGCGCCGTCCGCCCACGGCCCACCCGCTGCTACCACCGCCACCGCTCCCCTCCCTCTTTCCCCTCTGCTGCCCCACATCACCACATCACCATTCACAACACTGCACCCCCCCTCCTGTCTTCCCATCAGGGCACCAACGCAAACGTGCTCTGGTCCACGTCCACGGCGCCGTCCGCCCACGGCCCACCCGCTGCTACCACCGCCACCGCTCCCCTCCCTCTTTCCCCTCTGCTGCCCCACATCACCACAGCACCATTCACAACACTGCCCCCCCCTCCTGTCTTCCCATCAGGGCACCAACGCAAACGTGCTCTGGTCCAGGTCGACGGCGCCGTCCGCCCACGGCCCACCCGCTGCTACCACCGCCACCGCTCCCCTCCCTCTTTCCCCTCTGCTGCCCCACATCACCACAGCACCATTCACAACACTGCCCCCTCCCCTCCTGTCTTCCCATCAGGGCACCAACGCAAACGTGCTCTGGTCCACGTCCACGGCGCCGTCGGCCCACGGCCCACCCGCGACCGCTGCCACCGCCGCAGCTCCCCTGGTGTGGGCGCGCCAGCGCTTCTGGCCTGCCCCGCCTGCCACCCACCTGGCGTGTGGTGTGCTGGCCGGGGGAGGCCCCGCGGCTGCTGCTGGACTTCCTCCTGGCACGCACGTGCTCGAGTGCTTCCTCCCGCACCCGGTAGGTGGACTGGCTATGAACCAGAGTGGCCATTGCCGTTGCGCAGGTGCACGACACACAGCATGCATGCACAGCGCCACACAAGGACTTGCAGTTTGCAGTTTGCAGTTTACAGTTTACAGTACGCACCCTCGGGGCGTGGGGTTGAGGGAGCTGCCTAACAAGGACTTGCACGTGCATGCGTTCACCTCGCTCACGACGTGCAAGCAGGAGCACGCCTACCCACGTGCACACTCCCTACCTAATGCACACATACACCGCCCACTGACGCACACACAACCCCGCAGGGCCTCACCTCGCACAAGCAGACGCATGCACATGTACCGTCATCTTCGTACACCCACACCCACATGCACATACGCACGACCCATACACGCACATGCACGCAGGCCCCCGCCCACATCCTGACTTTGTGTGTCCTCAACCACCCGCTCTCTCTCCTCTGTGCCTATCCCAATCTCCCCTCTCCCTCTCTCTTCACACACACGCACACACAACCCCGCAGGGCCTCGCCCATCTCCTCACCTCGCGCGTCTCTGGCTACCCTCTCTCTCTGTCTCTCCCTTCTCTCTCTCTTCTCTCTCTATCTCTCAATCTCCCCTGTTGCTGTCTCAATCTCCTCTCTCTCTGCCCCTCACACACACACGTACACACACAACCCCGCAGGGTCTCGCCGACCTCCTGACCTCGCGCGTGTCTGGCTACCCTCTCTTACTCTGTCTCTCCCTTCTCTCTCTCCTCTCTCTCTCAATCCCCCCTGTTGCTATCTCAATCTTTGCTCTCTCTGCCCCTCACACACACACACACACACACACACACACACACACACACACGCACGCACACACACACAACCCCGCAGGGCCTCGCCCACCTCCTCACCTCGCAAGTCTCCGGCCACCTCCTTCTCCCCGCGAGCGCGCTCGTGTGCGTCGCGGGCGCCGCGCTCTCCGCGCTGCTCGCGTCCCCTACCGGCGTCGGCGGCGGTGGCGCCGCCGCGTCGTTCGGCCAGCACAAGGCCCGCGGCACCGCCGCCGCAACGGGGGCGCCGCATGCACAGGGCGCGGCGGGCGGCTTGGGTGGTGGCAGTGGCAGCGGCGAGTCGTGCCCGCCCGCCCTGGCGGGCATCCAGTTTGTGTCGCCGTGCGGCGTGGAGCAGCTGCTGATGGCCGCGGGCGGCGTGCTGAGGGTGGTGCTCCACCCGGCGCGCGGCATACTGGTGCGTGGCTGCCGGAACAAACTGCCCCCCGAACTCCCGCCTGTGGTGATTGGGCAAACCGACCCCCAACGTGCCCAACTAACTCATGCAACCGACTTCTCCCAAATGCCCTCAGCTGCCTGCAACTCTTCCAAACTCCTGGCCCGTGATCAATCATCCCCAACTAACTGCCCCCAAACTGTTGCACTCAAATGGCAGCTCCCAACGCACGGAACAAAACCCCGTTTCTGCCCCGCGGGCAAGCGCGTGTGCGTCTTATCCCAATGGGCTCTTCCGCATGCACTCGCACGCGTGCCCCCCCCCCAATTTGCATGCATACGTCGAAGATACAGACAGCAAACGTCAGAGATACAGACTCCAATTTGCATGCATACATCAGAGATACAGACTGAAAAATCGAACGCACGCAGGAGGTCGGCGCGACCTTCCCGGCCGGCATCTTGGGCGGAGCTGCCGGCGCTGCGGTGCCGCGTTCGGTGCGACACACGCACTCGGTGCTGTCCACCTGGGCGTTCCGCACGTACATGCGCGCGACCATTGTGAGGGTCGCGGTTGGCGCGAGCAGTGGGGGTGCGCAGGCGGGTGCAGTCGCGGGCGGCGGCGGCGCAGCCGGGTCCGAGGCTGCGTCTGCTGCTGTCGCTGCTGCTGCTGCTGCCAGCGCCGCCGCGCGTCTCCGCGCGCTCGCTGCCCTCCTTCAGGGTGCGCTGCCCGCCGCCGCTGTCGCTGCGCAGCTGCTGCCCCAGCCGTCGGTGGTCGCGTCCCTGTCTGTCGACGCCGCGGGCGGCCTGAAGCTGGGCGGCGCGGGCGCGGTGGGCGCGGCCGAGATGCAGCCGTGCGTGATGGAGGCGGCGCTCCAGGCGGACGCGCTCCTGGCGCTGCCGCGGCGGCGGAGCAGCGTAGGCAGCAGCAGCAGCAGGAGGGGCAGCTGCAGCGGGAGCAGCAGCGGCACCGCCGCCACCGGAGCCACCGGCACCGCCGCCGGCAGCCACGGCAGCCACGGGAGCGACGGCGTGCGCGTGGTCGCGCGCATCGAGTGCGCCCTAGCTGCCCAGGCGTCCATGGTGCAGTGGCAACGTGCAAACGAGCCCGAGGCCAGCAGCGGCGGTGCGCCATGGTCGGTGTGCTGCTACCCGGCTTACGGTGGCGCGCAGCCGGGCAGCAGCGGCATCACGATCAGCAGCGGCGGCGGCGGCAGCGGCAGCGGAGGAAACGGCGGCGGCGGCGGCGGGACCGTCCGCCTCTCGGGTGTCGTGCACCGCACGATGCACCTTGCTGCCGCTGCGTCGTCGGCCTACACGCTGCGTTCGCGTGCGCCGTCCCACGCGCCCTCCATCTCCCCGCGCGCCGGCGCCGCTGCCGCCGCTGCGGCGGCCACATTCGCCCCTGCCGCCAGCCTCTCTGAGCTGGAGACCCTTGTGGGCGGCCTGGTGGAGGCTGTGCTCGGGAGCGGTGTCGATCCCGATGCCCCGCTCATGTCTGCGGGCCTGGACAGCATCGGGGCGGTGGAGCTGCGCAACAGCCTGCAGGTGCGTGTGTGGTGCATGCGTGCGCACGCTTGTGTGGCACGCAGTCGATTTTACAGTCAGTTTTGCTGTCAGTTTTACAGGTTTTACAGGTTTTTCCCCATAGTTTAGGGCGGATTGGGGGGCCTAGTGCCCTGATGATGGATATTACAGTCTGTGTGACACCAGTAATGATGTATAAGACCGGTGTCCGCGCTAGCGCCCGACACCTTAAACTCAGTTTCAGTGGGAAACTGGCTGGCTACCTGGTAGGGGTGAGGGTAAACCCCCACACGCGCGCACGCACTGGACCTAGACAGGACACTGGGCCCCCAGATCCACCCTATACCACCCAGGTAGTGACAGCAACGCATTGTTGGTGTGCGCCTGTGTTCTACTACTAGTCCCGCCGCCGCCATTGGCTCCAGCAATCTCCTCCATGCCCGCCAGCAATCTCCTCCACGCCTGCCATGCCCGCAAGCAGCAGCAATCTCGTCCATGCATGGGCGCCGCCATGCGATCTCCATGCGCCGCGCCGCGCTCCATGCGCGCCAGCCCCCGTACCACCCGCCTCATTCCCGTTCTTTAGCCATTCCCCGTGACACCTATGGCCGATCCTTGTTCCGCCGTCCCCTTTGGCATCTGTAACCCGTATCCTCTCCTTGTAGCCTCATTCCCCGTTCTTAACCGCCATCTCCATTATGGTGCCCGCCCGCTGGTGGGGCCTCGCCTCGCCCCATGCCGCCCGGCTAGTGTATTGATTGCTGCGCCATCTATAATCTGCGCCTTGGGGCAGGGAACCCCTGCGCCACAACCTCCTCACAAAGCCTAGCCGCATGTGCCTCGCTTCCCATGTTTCTCAATTTCTCGCCATCCGCTTCCATGCCCGCCTGCAATCTCCTCCACGCCCGCGAGCAATCTCCTGTTTGCCCTCGAGCAAGCTCCTCCATGCCCGCCAGCAATCTCCTCCATGCATGCACGCGCAGAGCGCCGCCATGCAACCCGCCAGCTCCCGTAGCCTCATTCCCCGTTCTTTACCCATGCGCCGTGACGCATTAGCCTTGTCCGCCGTCCCCTGGCATGCATAACCCGTAGCCTCATCCCCGGTAGCCGCATTCCTCGTTCTTAGCCGCCATCTCCATTATGGTGCCAGCCCGCTGGTGGGGCCTCGCCTCGCCCCATGCCGCACGGCTAGTGTATTGATTGCTGCGCCATCTATAATCTGCGCCTTGGGGCAGGGAACCCCTGCGCCACAACCTCCTCACAACGCCTAGCCGCATGTGCCTCGCTTCCCATGTTTCTCAATTTCTCGCCATCCGTCTCTCTCTTGCATCCAGGCACAGTAAACCATTAGGAGCCGCAATCTGCTTGAGTTCCGATCGTTGTGAAGGGGGTGCATGCTCGCCGCAATTCTCGCCATCGTGCATCGTGCTCTCCATCGTACCGCTGCCCCATCTGCCACATAGCCTCGCCCCATCAGGAACAGTTCACCAGTAGCGCTGTGCGTCAGAGCCGCTCAGGGAAAATTTCCAGATTTTCAGCCGCCCAGTATCAAGCGCAGTTGTCCCGGTTGTCCGCCATCGAGCGGCGCCAGGGCGGGAGCCCCTGGCGAAGAGCTTATGACTATCACTTGGTCGCGAGTCCGATTCGCCCTAGGTCCATGGCGTGCGCGCACGTGGGGGTTCACTCTCACCGCTACCAGGTAGCCAGCCAGTTTTGACCTGAAGCTGAGTTTAGGTGTCGGGCGCTAGCGCCAACACAGGTCTCATACATCGTTACTGGTGTCACACAGACTGTAAAATCCATCATCACAGTCGATGGGACGCCTACGTCTGCGTTTGTAACTGTGCTACCCAGCGCTCCTCCCCCCCCCCCCTGTCTTCCCCCCACCACCCCTCCCTCCACCACTCTGTCTTTGCACACACCGTGCAGTCCGTCCGTGCCATCCAGCTGCAGCTCCCAGCCATGCTCATGTGAACTGCCCTACCCCTGGTGCCATCCCGCGCTCCACTGTCCCTTGTCCGCATCCGACCCCCCCCCCCCTTCCCCCCCCCTCCCTTGCAGTCAGCCGTGCAGTTGAGCTCCTAGCCACGCTCGTCTTCGACTATCCCACCCCCGGGGCCATCCCGTGCCCCACTGTCCCTTTTCCGACTACGAAACCCCCCCTTCCCCCCTCCTCCTCCCCCCCTCCCTCACAGTTTACCGTGCAGCTTGAGCTCCCAGCCACGCTCGTATTCAACTACCCCACCCCCGGTGCCATCCCGTGCTCCACTGTCCCTTTTCAGCATCCGACCCTCGACCCCCCTTCCCCCTCCTTCCCCCCCTCCCTCACAGTCCGCCGTGCAGCTGCAGCTCCCAGCCATGCTCGTGTTCAACTATCCCACCCCCGGTGCCATCCCGTGCTCCACTATCCCTTTTCCGCATCCACCCCCCCCTTCCCCCCCTTCCCCTCCCCCCCTCCCTCACAGTTTACCGTGCGGCTTGAGCTCCCAGCCACGCTCGTGTTCAACTTCCCCACCCCCGGTGCCATCCCGTGCTCCACTGTCCCTTTTCAGCATCCGACCCTCGACCCCCCTTCCCCCTCCTTCCCCCCCCTCCCTCGCAGTCCGCCGTGCAGCTGCAGCTCCCAGCCATGCTCGTGTTCAACTATCCCACCCCCGGTGCCATCCCGTGCTCCACTATCCATTTTCCGCATCCAACCCCACCCCCCCTTTCCCCCCCCTTCCCCCTTCCCCCCTCCATCGCAGTCTGCCGTGCAGCTTGAGCTCCCAGCCACGCTCGTCTTTGCCTACCCCACCTCCGTGGCAATCCCGTGCTCCACTATCCCTTTTCAGCACACACACACACCCCCGTCCCCCTCCTTCCCCCTTCCCCCCTCCCTCACAGTCTGCCGTGCAGCTTGAGCTCCCAGCCACGCTCGTCTTTGACTACCCCACCCCCGGTGCCATCGCCGGATACGTGCACGCACGCCTGGCTGCGGGCGAGGGCGGCGGTGCATGGGAGCCTGGCGGGGATGCGAGTGGGTTGCCTGTGACTGCTGCATTGCACTCGCGCGCACACACACACACACACACACACACACCACTCCGGATGCATGCACACACACACATCACTCTAAACGCACATACACACGCATGCATGCACGCACGCCTGGCTGCGGGCGAGGGCGGCGGTGCATGGGAGCTTGGCGGGGATGCGGATGGGTTGCCTGTGACTGCTGCGCTGCACTTTTGCGCACACATGTACGCCACAATGGATGCATGCACACACACGCACCACTCTAGATGCACACGCGCACACATGCACGCACACGCGCTGGCTGCGGGCGAGGGTGGCGGTGCATGGGAGCCTGGCGGGGATGCGGGTGAGTTGCCTGTGACTGCTGCGTTGCACTTGCGCGCACACACGCAACACTCTGGATGCATGCACACACACACACACACCACTCTAGATGCACATACGCACGCATGCATGCACACACGGCTGGCTGCGGGCGAGGGCGGTGGTGCATGGGAGTCGGGCGGCAACGCGGGTGGTGCGGAAATCATGCCTTGTGCCTGCTGCGTTGCACTCGCGCACAAATGCACACACACAAACACACACACACACACACACGCGCGCGCGCGCGCACGAACACAGACACAGGCACACACTCACACAGACGTATCCACTCCCACCCCCACTGCAGGCTCCCTCGCGCTCGGTCGCGACATGGGAGGCATGCATGCAGATGGCGGTGGCATGCATGCTTCTGTGCCTGTTGGCGTGTTTGGTGCGAGCTCTGCGGGCTGGCTGGCTGGCTCACTCTCCATGCAGGTGGGCGTAGGGTTTGGGCATAGGGCTCTTGATGTTGAAGTTTAAGGCTTTGGGGCTTATTATGGTTAAGGGTGAAGTGTTAAGTGTTTGTCGGGCGAGGAAACAATTAACAGAAAGGAAAAATCTGGTGCCATTTTGCCTCTCGTCTCGTCTCTTTGCCTCGTCCTACTCCGACTCAGTGAGCCTTAGTAGACCGGCAGCGAGCATGGACAGCTTGCAGTCCATGCAGGTGGCTGCCTGAACTGAAAAACACACACACACGCCTTCACACACCGGGACACCCACACACACGCACACACTCACACACCGCAGGGCGACCTCTCCTCCCCCGCTCCGCTGACTTATTGGGACGTCCACACACACACACACACACACGCAAACACACACACACACACACGCACATACACACACCGCAGGGCGACCTCTCCCCCCCCCTTCCGCTGACTGAATGGGACCCCCCCCCCCACACACACACGCACACACACACCTCAGGACGACCTCTCCTCCCTCGCGCCTCTCACCCGCTGGGACGTCGATGATGCGCGTGCGTGCCTTGACCCGCCCCCACACGCCAAGCACGGGGGCGCGAGCGCGGCGTGGCTGCGGGCTTCGCCGCTGCCGCCACGATTTGGGTGCTTCATGCCAGGTGTGGCTTGATTTCTTAGTGGGGGCTTTTTGGTACGAGGGGCAAGAGGAGACACAGGGGGGCAGCAGAAGCCAAGCATGGGGGGGGGGCGAGCGCGGCGTGGCTGCGGTCGTCGCCGCTGCCGCTGCGATTTGAATGTTCATGCCAGGTGTGGCTTGGGGTTACAAGGGGCTAGACGAGACACGAGGGGAGGCTGCAGCAGACGTTGCCGCTGCTGCCGTCCTGTGAGTGCCTCAGCATGCAAGGTCCACGGGAGAGGGGATCTCTGAGGGGCGAGAGGCTTGGGATGCCAGGCCTGGAAGATCTCACAGAGGGAGAAGGAGTTTGGTAACAGAGGGAGCAGAAGAGAGGGGGGCTTGGTGTTTGCGCTGCGACATAAGCGCGTTGTGACGCGCGGGCAGGCACAGGGGGGGAGAGAGAGGGGTGCCTCTCTTAGGAGAGGAGGAGGAGTCTCAGCGCCTCTCCCGCGTGATGCCCTAGCTTGCGCATGTCCCCATCATCCCCGTGTGCACAGGCCCCACAGCAATGACCGCATGCCCCCTTCACCCGTCCGCTTTATCTCCTCGTTTTACAGGTTTTACACAAACGCGCCCGGAGGATTCCGGGGCTTGATTTAAGGCCTAGACTACACGTCTAGGGAAGCTCTACTTAGAGAGCCCGCAAGGCCACGCAGCACGCCAGCCTACCAGGGACCATCACCTTGCACATGTTGCACTTGGCATCACTCGCAGACCCGGGGGGCTGTTGTGATAGACCCACAGCAACAACGACGTGCCTCCCCTCCGCCACCGTGCTCTCATCTGTCCCATCCCCTCAAACACGGGTATTGAGTTTTTTGATGTCGCCGCGCTTGGCATCATGTCCGGCAAGAGGCTGCTGTGATGGACCAAGGACCCACAGCAACGACGACATGCCTCCTCTCTGCCACCGTGCCCTCATCTTCCCCATCCCCTCACACACAGGCGTCGAGTTTTTTGATGGACATCATGTCCGGCAAGAGGCTGCCGTGACAGACCACCCACAGCAACGACCGCATGCCTCCCCTCTGCCACCCTGCCCTCATCTGTTCCATCCCCTCACACACAGGCATTGAGTTTGTTGATGCTGCCGCGTTTGGCATCATGTCCGGCAAGGGGCTGCCATGACAGACCACCCACAGCAACGACAGCATGCCTCCCTTCTGTCACCCTGCCCTCATCTGTCCCATCCCCTCACACACAGGCGTCGAGTTGCTTGATGCCGCCTTGTTTGGCACCATGTCCGGAAAGAGGCTGCTGTGACGGATCGAGGACCCACAGCAATGAATGCATGCCTGCCCTCCGTCACCGTGCCCTCATCTGCCCCATCCCCTCGCGCACAGGCGTCACGCTGTTTGATGGACATCATGCCTGGCAAGGGGCTGCCGTGACAGACCACCCACAGCAACGGCCGCATGCCTCCCCTCTATCACCGTCTCCCATCTGCCCCATCCCCTCACACACAGGTGTCGAGTTGTTTGATGCCGCCGCTTTTGGCATCACGCCCGCCGAGGCTGCCGTCATGGACCCACAGCAGCGGCTGCTTCTGCACGCGGTCATTGACGCGGCACCGGCGGTTGCAGCGCCAGGTGGAGATACACAGCTGTCCCACACACGCACACACATATACAGTTGCGGGGACCCGTACATTGATGGCCTCGTGTATCCGGCCGGAATGTGCGGGTCCTCGCAACCCTACCCACATACGTTCACGCATGCACTGCACTCCCACACACACATGCGCTGCATCTGTCATCAACGCGGCTCCGGCTTCAGCAACAGTTGCTGTCTCACACACACGCACATACATGCGCACACACACATACCGCACTAATCAGATGGCAGGTGGGGGCAAGGTGGGGGTGTAGTTTTTACAGTTGCCAGCCTCTTTCTTAGGGTGCGCAAACACAAGTATATTACGACATCTACGGCATCTGACAGACTGGAACATCTACCCCCCCCCCCCCCTGCGCACACACACACACACATACACACTCTCAGACATGCATGCGCTTGTGTGGCTGCGCACGCGTGCGCACACCCACACTCTGCTGTCGTTCACCAACCCAATGGCCACATGCACCAAACCGATGGACCACCCGCACGCAGGCATCATTGACCGCGCTGCTGGCGTCCCTGGCTTCCTGCGCATGGTGCGTGGCTCCGAGACCGCGGTGTTCATCGGCATCGGGGGTGCTGACTACAACTCATTGGCGGAGCGGTCTGGCGTGCCGGTGAGTGGACTTTCTGCGCAACTTCTTCAGCATCAGGGATTCTGTCTGGCATTGGGGGCTGCTAACCTCAGTCGGCATTGGGGGATCTGTTTGGCATTGGCGGCTGCTTAACTGAGTCGGCATTGGGGGCTTTGTCTGGCATTGGGGGCTGCTAAACTCAGTCGGCATTGGGGGCCAATTGGGGGCTCTGTTAGGCATCGGGGGCTGCTAAACTGAGTCCGCACTGGGGGCCGATTGGGGGCTCTGTCTGGCATTGGGGGCTGCTAAACTCAGTCGGCATTTGGGGATCTGTCTGGCATTGGGGGCTGCTTAGCTAAGTCGGCATCGGTGGCGCTGACTACAACTCACTGGCGGAGCGGTCTGGTGTGCCGGTGAGTCCACCAGCTGTTGCTGCGCACCCGTATGTCTTCTCCGTCCTCTCTCCCTTCCCTCCCTTCCCCTCCCCTCCCTTCCCCTCTATCTCCCTTCCCTTCCCCCCTCCCCTCCCTCCCTCCCCCTCCCCTCCCCTCCCCCTCCCTCCCCCTCCCTCCCTCCCCTCCCCTCCCCTCCCCTTCCCCTCCCCCTCCCCTCCCCTCCCTCCCCTCCCCTCCTCTCTCCCTCCCCCCCTTCTCTCTCCCCTCTCTCTCCCCTCCCTCCCCCTCCCCTCCCCTCCCCTCCCCTCCCATGCATGAGCGATGCACCATGAACCAAGTCAGACCAGATCAACTCAGATCAATGGCACACATGCATCCGCGTGCAAAACGCATGCACACGAGAGAGATATGAGAGAGAGAGAGAGAGAGAGGAGTTGTACGATACAGTTCAAACCGCTGCGGTGCACGCACACGCACACACATGCGCGCAACTCATCCGCATGCGCAGATCGGGCCCTACTCCTTCACGTCAGGCTCCCCCGCTGTCGCGCCCGGCCGCCTCTCCTTTGTGCTCGGCCTTGCTGGCGCTTCAGTCGCAGTTGACACAGGTGGGCAGATGATGATAAATTGATCAGTCCGTTGGGACACCTTCCGCTGCGCTGCGCTACGGTGCAGCTTCAGTCGCAGTACAGGTTGGCATTCGCTTTGCACAGGCCAGCTCTCACGTGTGGCTGTGCACCATGCGTGTTCCATGCTGTGATGTGCTACCCTGTGCTACGCTGTGCTGTGCTGCGCTGCCACCCATACCACCCACCCACTCACCACTGCTGTGGCCTGCTCTGCATCCCTCGTGGCCGCCCACCCCGCCGCGCAAAGAGCTGCCCCTCCCACCACCATTCACCCTCACGTGTGCCCACCCATGGCGTGTACATGTGTGCGCAGCCTGCTCAGCATCCGCCGACCTAAGAACCCGACTTGGTGTCACACACTTTTGACTCTAGAGGGCGCCACTTGACCCCAGATTGAAAAGTATGTTGGTTTACACCTGATCTTTTATCTCGACCTCCACAGACGGGCGAGGCAATGCGCCTGCTCAGCATCCGCCCACCTCCCTCAACCACCGCCATCACCTTTGCCCCCTCTCCCCGTCCTTGCACGCGCAGCATGCTCCGCGTCCTTTCGAGCTGTACATTTGCTGCACAAGAGACACGCTTCCCTTGTCTCATCCCCACCCACCCACCCATCTACCCAACCAACCAGCCCACACACCGTCACGACCAGGCTGCACCCCCCCTCCCACTGCCACTCCTCATCTTTCCCTTTTTTCCGACGGCCATGTCTCTGTTGGCGTGTTTGACCTTGCGTGCTTATGTTGGGGGCGGCGCGCCCACGCTCTTTACAGAGTAGAGGTTCCCCACCACCAACAGCCAGCCATCTCATCAAGGTGCTCGGGCCATACGCGCCGAGCACGTTCGTATACGCCTCTAGAGGTGTCCCTGACTGCAGCATCTATCATCATCATGTCCTGCACCGCAGCCTGCTCCGCGTCCCTCGTGGCCGCCCACCTCGCCGCGCAAGAGCTGCGCTCTGGCCGCTGCGGCGGCGCCGTTGTCGGCGGAGCGATGCTGGCGCTCGTGCCGCAGTCATCGGCGATGGTGGCACGCGCGGGCATGGGCGCGGCAGACGGGCGGTGCAAGGTGTGTGTGTGTGTGTGTTTGTGTGTGTGTGTCTGTGTGTGCTGTGGTCATGCCAGTAGTGCCGCAGTCTTCGGCGATGGTGGCACGTGCAAGCATGGGCGCGGCAGACGGGCGGTGCGAGGTGTGTGTGTGTGTGTGTGTGTGTGTGCGTGTGTGTGTGCTGTGGTGATGCCAGTGGTGCCGCTGTCTTTGGCGATGGTGGCACGCGCGGGCGTGGGCGCGGCAGGCGGGCGGTGCAAGGTGTGTGTGTGTGCGTGTGTGTGTGTGTGTGTGTGTGTGCTGTGGTGATGCCAGTAGTGCCGCAGTCTTCGGCGATGATGGCACGCGTGGGTGTGGGCGCGGCAGACGAGCGGTGCAAGGTGTGTGTGCGTGTGTGTGTGTGTGTGTGTGTGTGTGTGTGTGTGCTGTGGTGGTCATGCCAGTAGTGCTGTAGTCCTGAGCAATGGTGGCCCGCACGCGTACGGGCGTGGGCACAGCAGACGGCGGTGCGAGGCGAGTGGGTGCCCGGATGAGGTGGTCTTGGGTGGGTGGGTGGGTGCAAGGGCGTGTGTGTGTATGTGCAGCACACGATTGCGGCACACCAGAACCCACCTGTCACCTGCCACCTGCCACGCGCATGCACGCCTGCAGGTGCTAGATTCCACCGCCAATGGCTATGCACGCACGCATGCACGCACGCACACATGCACACACACACACACACACACACATACACACACACATACACACTTCTGCATGTGCTCCATGTCGCCGCCGACGGCTACGCTCATGGGGAGACATGCACACATGCACACACACACACACACACATACACACACTCATGTCGGCAGGTGCTCGATGCTACTGCCGATGGCTACGCACGTGGGGAGGCAGTGCGTGCGCTGTGGCTCGCACCATGGACGCCTCCAGCCTCCTCATCTTCTGCTGCTGCTGCTGCTGCTTCCGCTGCTGCTGCCGCTGGTGGGTTGTGTGTGTGTGTGTGTGTGTGTCTGTGTGCGGGTGCAGTGTGTGGGGGGGCATCCGCAGCTGCTGCTGCTGCTGCTGCTGCTGCGGTTTCTGTTGGATTGGGTGGGTTGGGTGCAGGAAAGGGGAGGGTTTTGTTAAGGGGGTGCTGCCACAGCTGCTTCTGCTTTTGCTGCTGGTGGGTTGTGTGTGGTGGGGGGGGGGGTACAGGGGTGTGTCTGCAGCTGCCACTGCTGCTGCCGATGCTGCTGCTGCTGTGGTTGCCGCTGCTGCTGCCGCCGCCGCTGCTGCCAGTTTTCCTGCTGCGGCTGCTGCAGCTGCTGCGGCTGCTTGTAGGTCGTTTGGTGCTGCGGAGGTGGGGGGAGGAAGGTTCCACGGGGTCACACCACTGATGCTGCGGCTGCTGCTGCTTGTGTGGGGTGGAGGAGGGGGGTCGAAGGGGGATCGAGTCCTGCCGTGTGGCATGCACAGCCCTAAAACTGACTTGTGCATGGTGCAAGCTTGCTCAACTATCACCCCTCCCAAAGTCGTACGCACACATCAACACACACACACACACACACACACACACACACACACTCCCCACACAACCCAGGAGGCTACCACCCACCCCAGCCCCTCGCCCTCATGGCCGGGTCCGCCGACAACTCCAACACACAGACACGCACAGATGCCCGTCCCCAACACACCCACCCACTCACAGGAGGCTATCACCCGCCCCAGCCCCTCGCCCTCATTTCCGGGTCCTCCTCCAAACTCCAATCCAATCTCTCTGGCTCTACTATTTTCAAATGCAAACCGCCCCTCCCACCCCACCGCCCGTGCCGACAGGAGGCTACCACCCGCCCCAGCCCCTCGCTCTCATCGCCGGCTCAGCCGTGAACTCCAATGCAGCCGCGTCTGGCCTCACGGCGCCCCATGGCCCCAGCCAGCGTGCGCTGCTTGCCACCGCGCTGGTGACTGCTGGGCTGTCGCCAGACCAGGTTGCTGGCCTGCAGCTGCATGCCAATGGTGTGTGTGTGTGTGTGTGTTTGTGTGGATGCCAGCGTGCGCTGCTCGCGATCGCGCTGGTGACAGCTGGGCTGTCGCCTGACCAGGTGGCGGGTCTGCAGCTGCATGTCAATGGTGTATGAGTGTGTATGAGTGTGTATGTGTGTGTGCGTGTGTGTGTGTGTGTGTGTGTGTGTGTTTGTGTGGATGCCAGCATGCGCTGCTCGCGACCGCGCTGGTGACAGCTGGGCTGTCGCCTGACCAGGTGGCGGGTCTGCAGCTGCATGTCAATGGTGTGTGGGTGTGCGTGCATGTGTGTGTGTGTGTGTGTGTGTGTTTTGTGTGGATGCCAGCGTGCGCTGCTCACGACCGCGCTGGTGACAGCTGGGCTGTCGCCTGACCAGGTGGCAGGTCTGCAGCTGCATGTCAATGGTGTGTGAGTGTGTGTGCGTGTGTACGTGTGTGTGTGTGTGTTTATGGGTGGGTGGGTGTGGGTGTGGGTGTGGATGTTAGCGTGCGCTGCTCGCGACCGCGCTGGTGACAGCTGGGCTGTCGCCTGACCAGGTGGCGGGTCTGCAGCTGCATGTCAATGGTGCGTGAGTGTGTGTGCGTGTGTGCGTGTGTGTGTGTGTGTTTACGGGTGGGTGGGTGTGGGTGTGGGTGTGGATGTTAGCGTGCGCTGCTCGCGACCGCGCTGGTGACAGCTGGGCTGTCGCCTGACCAGGTGGCGGGTCTGCAGCTGCATGTCAATGGTGCGTGAGTGTGTGTGCGTGTGTGCGTGTGTGTGTGTGTGTTTACGGGTGGGTGGGTGTGGGTGTGGGTGTGGATGTTAGCGTGCGCTGCTCGCGACCGCGCTGGTGACAGCTGGGCTGTTGCCTGACCAGGTGGCGGGTCTGCAGCTGCATGTCGACGTTTTTTTTGCTTTGTTATTTACGTTTAAACATTTAAAGGTTGCTCCCAGTGTCCTGTACAGCGATTGTGCAGGGCCCCTGGGGCATGGATACGCACAGGGTTAACCCCAACCCCCAAACCCGTAAAACCGTAAACCCTAAACCCCAACCACCAACCGCCGACCGCCGACCGCCAACCGCCAACCGCCAACCGCCAACCGCCAACCGCCTACGGCCAACCGCCAATCGCCAATTTACAGTTTACAGTTTACAGTGTACAGTTAAAGTACGCACCCTCGGGGCGTGGGATTGAGGGAGCTGCCTAACGAGGCTAGCTACTATGCCAACCGCCAACCGCCAACCACCAACCGTAGGCACGCCGCTCGGCGATCCCATCGAGGTCGGCGCGGCTGCGGCCATCTTCCTCGGGGCTTCCGGCGGCGACGGCAGTGTGGGACAGCAGCAGGGTCGTGCGTTTGCATGGGCGAGCATCAAGGCAAGAGTGGTCCTGTGTGTGTGCGCGTGTGTGTGTGTGTGTGTGTGTGTGTGTCTGTGTGTGCTTCCTTGGGGCTTCCGGTGATGGCGGCATAGGACAGCAGCAGGGCCGTGCGTTTGTGTGGGCGCGTGTCAAGACGAGTGTGATCATGTGCATGCTGTTAGTGTGTATGTGTGTGTGTGTGTGTGCGTGGCATGGCTTGTCCACGGAGCCCTGTCAAGCCATGAATGCACACTCCTCCCCCCCGAACACGCCTGACATCAACCCCCAATGCCCTGCTAGGCTACGGAGGGCACCCGGAGGCCGCCATTGGCACGTCTTTTCTGCGTCTCTTTGCCCTACAAAACACACTTTGGGGGTTTGGGGTTGAAACCCTGGACGTGTTGCTTTAGCTCTTCCAGGCCACACACACTACCCCCGTGATCACCCACGTGACCTCACCCCTCCTCTTTAATGCCCTGCAGGCTACGGAGGGCACCCGGAGGCTGCCGCCGGTGCAATGCAGCTGAGCTTGTCTTTATCACAGCCCTAAACACGTCGACCCCCCTTCAGGACCTTACATCTAACCCAATACCCAAAACCTTGACCCAATGCAGGGCTATGGGGGCCACCCGGAGGCCGCCGCTGGCGCGACGCAGCTGTGCGAGGCGATTGGCATGCTGGGTGTGTGTCCAGAGGGGGGGGGGGGTCACCAGTACGAGGATAGTGGCATAAGGGCCACGTGTCACAAGTAGGAGGATAGTGTGCTAAGGGCCACGAGTCTTCCGGCTGACATGCATAACCCTTTTGTTGCCTAATGCCAGAGGAGGCATGCCCATGTGTGTGTGTGTGTGTGGGGGGGCAATTGGCATGATGGGTGCGCGTTCAGACGACGGAGAGGGCGTGCCATGGGGGGGCGCATTGAGTGCCTGGGGGAGGGGGGCACGGCGTGTAGGGGTGCCTGGAGGGACAAGGGGGAGAAGTTGTAGGGTCGAGCCCGCCCCTCCGTCTTCCCTCACACGCAGAGAGCTTTCCGACCCTCCTCCTCCCTCTAATCCCAAGTGCTCTTCAGATGTGATGGTACACCGCCTAGTGTTACTTAACGGGCCATTTGCCCGGATCCGTGACAAAAAAAATGCCTTTTTGCATGCATGCATGCTGCGGCTGCCACTGGGCTGCCACACGAAGTCCCATGAGACCGGAATGGGCACGTTAAAGAGCTGCCACTTCAGGCTACCTGCTGGTGGTCTAAAAAAAATCGAATTCGAATCCTCGCGGTTGCTGGGAGAGTTTAGGGTGCCTCCTCCTCCTTTTTCCTCCGAGTCTACTTTGCTGCGTGCCCCCCCCCCCCGTGCTACTTGTTACTTAATACTTATTGACCCACACACACACACACACACAAATCCACCGCAGGTCAGCGCACCCTGCCCCCAGCATACCACCTGCGCTCGCTCAACCCGCACGTGGCCGCGGCGCTGGACGGTGGGTGTGTTACCAGTTCTGGTAGTCTGGCGCGCTGCGTGGCACTCTGATAACCATTTCAAGTCCCGGGACAATCCCGGGTTGAGTTATTCACAATCCCAGGTGAAGCTACATAGATCCCAGGACTATCCCACCTGGGACTATCCCACCTGGCCTTGCGGGCTCTTGGTAGAGCTCCCCTAGACGAGTCGTCTAGGCCTTGAATCACGCCCCGGGGTACTCCGGCAGCGTACGTGTACAACCTGTAAAACCTGTGTCGCCAGCGGCGGTGGTGGGGACAAGTACGTGCTGAAGGCGTATGCTCACGCATGTGCACACACGAATTTGCACACGCATGCACGCGCACACGTGGGCATGCATGCACGCAAGTGCGCACACACGCACGCACTCGAGCACGCAAACACGTACGCACGCAGGCACTCCTCCCACACACACACATGCATGAACACACACAAATGCATGAACACACACATGCATCTTCCCCTGCCACACACAAATGCATGAACACACACACACACACACAGACGGGGTACGTACACATGGGACATTGGGACATTTGGGTGGTGCGGTGTGCTTTGTCCTGACAGCACATGCCCTTGCACACACACACACACACACACACACACACACACACACACACACACACACACACAGCAATCATGATGGCAGATGGCATGCTAGGGGTCTGACTTTGACAGCTGCCGGCCTCTTACCTGGGGTCTAATGCGCCATCAACGGCGTCGACTGACTGTAAAATCGACCACACACACATGCCCCCCCCCCAAACACACACACACACACAGGCGGCGCTGGCGGCGAGGGCGGCGGTGGCGCGGCGGGGCCGCGCGCGTCGTGGGTCACGCGCGGTGGCCCCGCTGGCCTGCCGGTGTGCCGCCCGCCCGGCGCACACTCACGCAGCGGCACGGACGACATCGGCATCGGGGTTGGCGAGGCGGCCGCGGCGTGCGTGCTGGGCGTGTCGTCGTTTGGCGCGCAGGTGGGAGGAGGCGGGGGAAATATTCGCTCACTTAAGACTTTGCCCCCACAGATCCAGATCATTTTTTTTAGGAGTGGGACTTCCTACTGGGCTACTGATCATGGAGGAGGAGGCGGCATCGAGGTGGGCGAGGCGGCCGCGGCATGCGTGCTGGGCGTGTCTTCATTTGGTGCACAGGTAGGAGGAGGCGGGGTAACATTTACTCACTTTAGACTTTGCCACCCCCAGATCCCACGCAATACTGGGCTTCTGATAATGATGGAGATGAGATCGGGGTGGGCTAAGCGGCCGCTGCGTGCGTGCTGGGGGTGTCGTCGTTTGGTGCGCAGGTAGGCGGGGCCAGGGGAAAATTCGCTCACTTTGAACTCCCCCCATCCCCCCCCGGACCCACTCTACACTGAGCTTCTGATGATGATGGAGATGACATCGGGGTGGGTGAGGCGGCCGCGGCGTGCGTGCTGGGCGTGTCGTCGTTTGGTGCACAGGCAGGGGGAGGCGGGGGAACATTCGCTCACTTTGGTCTTTGCCACCCCCAGATCCCACACAATACTGGGCTTCTGATAATGATGGAGATGACATCGAGGTGGGCGAGGCGGCCGCGGCGTGCGTGCTGGGCGTGTCGTCGTTCGGCACGCAGGTGACGATGATGCTGATGATGGATTTTACAGTCGTGTGTCATGCTCCGAGTGTCACCCTAGTAAGATCCATTCGCGCGTGTATAGTCCCCGCTGCCTCGTCATCTGGGCTGGCATTCCCACGCCAGCAGGCAGCGGTTTTGACCGTGCTCTGCGTATAGCGCCCGAGCACTAAAGACTGGTGGCCGGCAACTCGTGGCGGGGGTGTATTGGGTCGGGACCGGACTAGACAGGGCACTGGGCCCCCAGATCCACCCTCCTCCCCATGGCGTGCTGGGTGTGCCATCGTTTGGCGCACACGTATGTTCACTCTGCTAACGGGCCTCAATCCCAGCAGGGTGGCAAGGGTAGCAAGTAAGGCGGTGTCTCTCCATAACCAAAGGATTCCAAGAGGGGCCGGGCTCAGCCCCCCAGTTCCTCCCCATCCCAAGCAATCCCGGGATAGCTCTATCCCAGGCTGGGATAGTCCTGGGATAGCAGGCGGGGCCTGGGACTGTCCCAGGGCAGCTGGGATAGCCCTGGCATTGAGGTCCGTTAGCAGAGTGAGTGATGGATGGACAGGTTTTACACGTACGTGCCCGGAGGACCCCGGGGCATGAGTTAACGCCTAGACTACACGCCTAGGGGGGCTCCACTGGGAGGACCCGCATGGCCATGCAGCACGCTAGCCTACCAGTAACAATAACAGTAACAGTCATGTTACTGCCGATGTTCATCGGCTTTCCAGCAAAGACTACCTTCTAGTCCTAGTACCACCACCTAGACCCAAGTCCAGTTATGGCCCTAACCATTACTTGTGAAGGGCGGTAGCGAACAGCCGGCTGCCTGCCAACGTGTAGTCCAAGAGCAAAAAGGAGAGCTATTGTGCGGCGTTTTAGCCTACCAGGCGCAGGTATCTGTGACGGTCGGCGCCGGCGCGCCGCAGCTGCTGCCTCACTCTCCCTTTTCTCCCGGGGCCCTCTCTCCCTTCTCTCTTGACCCACACATGCATACACACACATACACACTCAGCTGGCACACTCTCCGTCCTGCCGAGGCCCCCTCTTACCTTGCACAACACACACACGCACACACATGCACGCACGCACGCACACACGCACACGCACACAAACACACACAGATATTCGTTACAGTTCCCGCCGCACGGGAACTTACCTGTGTTAAAGCAAACACACACACACACACACACACACATACGCACACACACACATCTGGGCATGCTCTTTCACCACCGGCGGGCAGGGGGGGGGGGGGACGTGGGCACCCGACGCTGTAGGGGCCAGCGCACCAGATACGCGCTAACTCGCAGATGCTATATATGATACGCCTTAATAATATTGGCATTAAGGCCCACCTGTTCGACACGCAAGTACGGCCTGTGCTTAATTACGGGTGTGAGGTGTGGGGCCCTGCGATGATGGCGGATGCTGGGGGGGGGGCGTGTTTGCCGGGGCGGGCGGACGGTGGGAGAGAGGCAGGAGTGGGACGGGCGCTAAGGCCGCACGCGACGGATGGCGCACCCTGGAATAAGTGCTTCTGCAATTTACCCGTGCGTCCCTAGGAGTCCGCAGCAACGGGCAGCAACTGGGGATTTTGGCGCGGGAGGCGGGCTGGCGGCCGCTGGCGGCAGATTGGCTGCGCCAGGCGACGCGCTTTGGGATAAGGCGCGGGGGCGGCCTGACGGTGACCTGCTTAAAGATGCGATGCGGGAGAGCTGGGGGCTGGCGGAAGCGGGGGGGACGTGCTGGGCGGCGCGCTTGCAGGTGTGCCTCGGAACTGTGGGGCACACCCTGGCGTGGGACCAGGAGGGACCGGTACGCATCACCAACCTGCTGGACGTGGCGACCGCGGCGTGACTGGCCGCCGCGACAAGCACACCGGCGCTGCCGAGCGGCACTACCGTGCGAGATGTACCTGAGGAGTGGTCGCGCGGCTTTAAGATGCTGACCTACATGCGGTGGATGGCGGGTAGCGACAGCGAGCCGCCGGCCCTTTTGAGCTCAGGGCTGAACAGTGCTGCCCGGATCACGGCTCTAGCTAGGTTCAGGATGGGGCTCCATGAGCTGCAGATAGAGCGGGGGCGCTACGCCGTGGCGGGACAGAGGCAGCGACGCAGCCAGCGGGCGTGCTGTCTATGTGGTGGGCTAGAGGATGAGGCACACATGGTATTTGAGTGCCCTGCCTATGAAGAGGCACGGGTGCGGGCCCACAGCCTGTTTCGGTCCATCCCTCGCCCCGAGGAGGCCGATTTAGATGAGCGGATGCGGGAGTTTATGAATCCTCGGCCAGGCCAGGAGAACCCCAGATTCTGGCACGAGTTGGCTGACTTCCTTGTTGCCTGTTTTGAGACACGCACCGCGTGCACAGCAATCATGATGGCAGATGGCATGCTAGGGGTCTAATTTTGACAGCTGCCGGCCTCTTTCCTAGGGTCTAATGTGCCATCAAAGGCGTCCGACGGACTGTAAAATCGACCACACACACGCCCCCCCCCACACACACAGGGCACCAATGCGCACGCGCTCCTCGCGCTGCCTCCGCCGCCGCCTCCAGATGCGGGCTGGCACCCCACCACCGCTGTCCCTAGCACTGCGGCAGAGCACGGCCACGGTGCGACGGCCATGGCGGAGGTGTCGTCGCCGGGCTTGGGGGGCAGCGGTGCGGGCGGGCGCCTCCCGTGGCAGCGGCGCCGCTTCTGGGTGACGCCAGAGGCTGCATCGCTCGTGCTGCATGTGCTGACGATGACGCCGCAGTCGGGGCTGCCAGCCAGCCATGCGGGTGCGTCAGAGCTTGTGTGCTGTGCACACACACAGACACACACGCACGCGCACACACACACGCCATAGAAGGCATCCGATGGACTGTAAAATAGACCACACATACACACACTGCTCGTGCTGCGCGTGCTGCCGATGACGCTGCTGCCCGGGCTGCCGGCCAGCCATGCGGTTGCGTCAGAGCTGATGTGCTTTGCACACACACAGAAGCATGCACACACGCACACACACACACGCACACACACACGCCATCAAAGGCATCCGATGGACTGTAAAATCGACAACACACCCACACCCACTGCTCGTGCTGCGTGTGCTGCCGATGACGCCGCAGCCCAGGCTGCCAGTCATGAGGGTGCGCCATGCATCCCCCTAAACCTTGTACAACCCAAACCTCCAACCCTAGATGTTTATGTGCGTATGTCTTGCCGTGGCTGCTGACGCCGCAGCCCGGGGTGCCGCCCAGCCATGCGGGTGCGTCACCTTGTGTGCTCTGGACGAACCCTGACACACACACACACACACACACACACACACACACATACACACACATACACACACACACACACTGCTCGTGCTGCGCGTGCTGCCAATGATGCCGCAGCCCAGGCTGCCGGCCAGCCATGCTGAGTGTGTCAGAGCTTCTTCACAGTCGTGCGTCTTACGTGCTTCCCGGTGCCATGCGCACGCACCATCCTCTGGAGAAGCCCCGACACACACACACACACACACACACACACACACACATACATACATACACACACACACACACCAGGGGTTTCCTTGGGGTCAGTCATCCTTTCGTTTTTGTCGAAAAAGGTTTCCAAGTTTCGACGGGATTTGGGGCTGCAGCCCGAAGAATCGCTTCGAAAAGTGCGAAAATTGACGATTTCACACTTTTCTCGGAAAATCGCCTCCGCACGTGCCCTCCCCCAAACCATCGGGGACGCGCCCTTCGGGCAATATTTTTTTCGTTTCCCGATCGGGAATGAAACCCGACACACACACACACACACACACACACACACACACACACACACACACACACACACACACACACACACACACACACACGCACAAACACCCACACGCACACACACGCCTCACACACACAGGCCAGCCGGTGGTGGAGAGCCCACACAAATACACACACACACGTACGCACACACACACACACATTCACATGCACCTGCAGGCCAGCTCGTGGTCGAGTGCCCGCTCGGCCTCCCCCGCCTCGCATACCTCTGGCAGGCGTCAGTGGCAACCGACGCATCAGGAGCAGGGGCATCGCCCACGGGAGGGCGCACAGACGGGGCCATGCAGTTTGCCCCGGTGCTCCCCAACAGCGTGCTCCTCGCCGCGGCCGCGGCCGCCGCGCGCCTGCTGCTCTTGCCAGAGCAGCTAACGGGCAGCGGCGGCGGCAGACCCTTTGTGCCGCAGCAGCGCTCGCAGCCTGGCAGCGGCAGCAGCGGCAGCGCCGACGGCCCGGTGTCTTTGCTGCTCCGCGACGCCGTGTTTGCGCCGCCGGTTGGGCTGCCTCCGTATGCTGGTCGCCCGGGGCACGCGCTCCCGACGCTGCGCGTGTCGGTGCAGCCCGCTCAGGGCGTGACAACGGTGAGTGTGTGTGTGTGTGTGTGTGTGTGTGTGTGTGCGTGTGTGTGTGTGCGTGTGTGTGTGTGTGTGTAAGGGTCGGCATCATAAAACATAACGTTATATAATATAACATTATAAGAACGTTACAATAAGGTAGTCTTTGCTGGAAAGCCGATGTAACTGTAACTGTATAATAACGTTATAATTTGCTGGCAACATGTTATAAATCCGGGCCGCGGGGGCAGGCCACGGGCTGTATCTCAGTCAAACCTGCATGGATTCGGACGAGACTGGGCTCTCTGGAAAGCTCTTGAATAGAAGAACACAGTGGCATAGAGATTGATAAAACTTGGGGTCATTAGAGGTGCGGAAAGTGGTGTGGAGAGGTGTGGAACTCTGTTCTAACATTTATTATATAACACGCATTTATGACGTTATAAATGTTATAAATGTTATAAATAACGTTATAATAACGTTACAATTCTTGGCTGGGGTATTATATTACCGACCCCTATGTGTGTGTGTGTGTCACACCCTGCTATGTCAGTGGGAGTGTCAGTGGGCGTGTACCTGTGCGAGTGTTGGCGCACATGCTATGCCTACCTGCGCTTGCATGTGCATGCACGCTTGCACACACACATGCGCACATGCGCACTGCAGCAGTAACATCGGCTTTCCAGTAAAGACTACCTTCTAATCCTAGTACCACCGCCTAGACCCAAGTCCAGTTATGGCCCCAACAATTGCTTGTGAGGGGCGGTAGCCACCAGCCGGCTGCTTGCCAACCAACGTGCACACAACCACCACATAAGTAGCCAGGCCCCGACCCTGACGCATGCGCACACACGTACGCATGCACACACATATGCACACCTACACACCCACGCGCATGTGCACACGCACGTTGCCGCCACGTTAGCTAGGCACTGACGCGCGCACTGGCTCGTGGTGTCTCTTCTGGAAAGCCGCTGCTGCTGCTACTGACTCGTGTGCATGCACGCATGCGTGCACGTACCGCGTGCGTGCGCAGGTGAGCGTTGACGGCCGCCAGCTGATGATGGCACGCGTGGGCTGCATCAGCGTCTGCGCCGGCACCACCGCTGGCTGCGTGCCAGAGGCAGCAGCGGCGGCACGCGCGCCGCCGCCGCCTCCCCCGCCGCCGCCGCTGGTGCCACCTGCATCGCCGCCCCCGCCGCTGCCTCAGCAGCCGAGCACTGGGTCCGCAGCCGAGGCCCCATCCGGGGGCCCGGCTGACACCCCAGGCGGGGCGACCGCCGCCGGCCCCCCTCCGATGGGAGGCAGCCCGGCTCCGCTGCCTCAGCAGCTCGGCATGCCTGAGGCTGCGACGGAGGCCGAGGCCCCGGCTGACCCTCCTCTCTCCCCCCAGCCCCTCCCTGAGGCCGCTGCTAGCGCCGCACAGACTGCGGGCAGCAGCCCTGCTGCCAGCGCCGCGCAGGCTGCCGCGCACGGCGAGGGCGCGGCGCAGCCGCGCGACACCATGGCGCTCATGCGGCGCTGGGTGCTGCGGCAGCAGCAGCAGCAGCAGCCGGGCGGCCCTGGCGCCGGCTCAGCCTCGCTCGTGGCTGCGGCTCCGGCAGCAGCTGCGGCGGCCGCGGCGGCCCCTGCTTCTGCGATCGCGGATGTGGCGTGCGGCAGGGGCGCGTCGGAGCAGCCCCTCATGGAGAGCCCTTGTAGCCCCGCGCTCCTGGAGTCCAAGGTCCAGCTGGCGGTGGCTGCGCTGGCGCCCAACGCTCTGCAGGATCAGGTGGGTTAATAAGCAGCAGTGATTTCCTTTTCGGCTCTACACAGCCATTTGGCTGTATGCCGGCTGTACTTTGACCTCGAACACGGCTTAACCCATCCAGTGGATGTTGAGTCAGACAAGCCCGCCAGACAGAACACGTCAACAGCTTCCACATTACCTATATGTGAGGACAAACGGTCAACGGGAGGTCAACGATCAACGCGGCAAAAGCAAAATGCGGCTGTGGAATAATTGATTGAAAATCACGAAAGGGAAATCACTGATCAGCAGAGGTTGGTACGGGCCCTTCCCAGGCTAGCATGTACCCAAAGGATATGGATTGGTGCCAGACCCAACCACCAAAATTTGAAAGGGGTCGTGTGGCACCCACGCTGCATGCACCAGGGATGCACTCCCGCTGCATACAGTCTTCACGCGTGTGGGAGCAGGTGTACTCCCGCGTTCTTTGTTTCAGTTAATCACTGAGCCAACTTTACGCTGCTGCCCCCCCCCCTACCACCACTCCGACACACACACACACCCGATCGCCAGCCCCAACGGTGCCTTACGCAGTTTGTAACTCAGCTAAGTAGGAGCCTCCTATCCCCGCAACCTCGCTGCCCCACAAATCTGGCACCCTACATCGCTTCCCACTCTCCTCCGTTGAATTACCTAAACTGCTACCATGCTGCTCCTGCCTCTGCTGACGCAGCCGTACTACCTGGCAGGCATGCGCGCAGCAGCGGTCCCACTGGAGCATGGGCACGCGGCTGCGTTGGCTGCTGGCATCGGCGGAGGGCCGGCTGTGCATAGGGTGCATGCGCTGATGGGGCGCCAGGGAACGGTGCGGGGTGGCGAGAGGCGGCTGACTGCACACACACACGCACGCATGCACACAGGACCCTGCATGCATGCGTGCGTGCACACGCATGATGCATGCACACACCAACACACACACGCACACGAAGGAGGAGGAGCCAACGCAAAGCGCACGTGCACTCTCTGTCTCTCTGACACTGTCTCTCTCTTTCTCTCTCCCTCTCTCTCTCACTCACACTCACTCTCCCTCTCTCACTCACACTCACACTCTCTCTCTCCGTCTTCAGGTGGCCGGTGCTGCCGTCAGCGGCGCGATCACCGCCGCTTCGCTCGCCACGTCCGGCGCCGGCAGCGCTGCCGGCCTGTCGCTGTCCGACGTGTCCCTGGTCCCGTTTGGTGCGGACGTGGGCGCGGCAGCGGCAGCAGTGGCTGCTGCTGCCGCTGCTGCGGAGCCGGCGGGGGCGGCAGAGGTCGACGCTGCGGCAGGTGGGTTTACATGTACGCGCTCAGAGGACCCTGGGCCGTGAGTAAAGGCCTAAGGGGAGAGAGATATGGAGAGAGAGAGAAAGATAGAGAGAGAGAGTCTAGGCTAGGGCTAGGGCTAAATGTCTTGGGGGCCTCTACCAACGGCTACTTGGAGGGTCTGCAAGGCTGCGCAAGCTGAGCCTACCAGGGCACTCGGGTGGGCATTGGGACGGGTACCGGGGGCGGAGACCGGGGCGGGCACTGGGTTGCAGCAGCGGCAGCGGTGGCTGCGTCTGCGGCTGAGGCTGCGGACCTGGCGGGGGTATTGGAGGATGCTGCCGCAGCCAGTGGGTAGCCACAAACACGCCTTGGGCACATGCTCGTTGCGAGTGCTTCTGCTTCTGCGGCCGCGGCTGCAGAGCCGGCGGGGGTATCGGAGGGGCAAGCACCAATGCTTTGCAATTGGCGCTACAACAATCGCCAATGAGGCGTAGGGGGCCCTACCTAGGACCCTTTTGACGCCTATTGTCACGGGGGGAGGGGGGGCACCACCTGAAGCTGGCGCTGCTGGCAATGCCGCACCACACCCGCTGCTGGCAATGCCGCTGGATACACACACTCGCACACGCATGCACGCACGCACGCACACACACACACACACACACACACACTTCACCACACCCCACCCCACACACACACCTGCCCCGCAGCTGCCGCTGCATCACACCCGCTGCTGGCGATGCCGCCGGATACACGCACTCGCACACAATCGCACACAATTGCATGCACGCACGCACAGACACACACACGCCCACACACCTGCCCCGCAGCTGCCGCTGCATCACACCCGCTGCTGGCAATGCCGCCCGAGGAGCGTGCCATGCTGCTGCAGTCACAGGTAGGTGTGTGCGCATGCATACGTATGTGCATGCCATGTGGGTGCACCTGCGCAGGAGGTTTTTAGGGTTTAGGGTTTAGGATTTTTGAATTTAGGGTTTAGGGTTTCACCCTACTAGGCCCTAAACTATGCAGCTACTCGAACAGACATACCCTGCTTCAGCCGCCACTCCGGGTACGAACCCTGGTCCAGACTGGTCCAAACGGGTCCAGACGCGGGTCCAGACGGGTCCAGGCTGGTCCTTGCTGGTCCAGGCTGGTCCAAGGACTGGGCAGTGCGACCAAGCTGGGCTGGGCTGGGCTGAGACTGAGCTGCAGTGAGGTTGTGTACATTAATAGTGGAGGGACTGGTAGAGAAACGAGGCCTGGTGTTACACAAGTGAAAAAGTTCAAGGTTCAAGGTGTGGACAAAGTGTGAACAGTTGTTGCAAGGGGAGCAGGTAAACAGGGAGTACATATTCAGGGGGACTAGCTAGTCGATCTTACCAGGACAACACGATGTATACGCTGGCTGCATTTGCAGCTATAGCTGATGCAATAACTGTCACTGTGCCCACCCACCCACCCACTCACCCACCCACCCACCCACCCATTCACCCCCCAACCACCCATCCACCCACCCATTCACCCCTCACCCCCTCACCCCACCCCCCACCGACAGGTCATGACCGAGGTTCGCGCGATGATCGGGCGCACGGTGCACCCGGACGAGCCTCTCCTCAGCGCAGGTGAGGGGTCTCTTAGGATGTGCTCCCACTCTGACTCGCTTGAAGTTGTCTAGGTTTTTGAGTCGCGTTACAAGGCCCCCAGCTGTCCCCAGCTGTCCCCAGTCAATCCAGACAAAGTATTTTAGTCACAGCGGACGTTTAGTTGTCGTCGCTAGCGTCTCCAACGTCGAGAACGCTTAAGTCAAAGTCGCTCCGCACCCTTCCTCTAGGCTGGAAGGAACTTGTAGGTCGTGAGTGGGAACACCCCCTTAGGGGGGTGATGGTTTTGGGAGGGGACTTCTGAGGCGTCACATAATAGCTCTCCTTTTTGCTCTGGGACTACACGTTGGCAGGCAGCCGGTTGGTGGCTACCGCCCCACAAGTAATTGTGAGGGCCATAACTGGACTTGAGTCTACGCGGTGGTTCAAGGACTAGAAGCTAGTCTTCGCTGGAAAGCCGATATTACTGTTTCAGATTTACTACTAAAACCCCGACCCCACATCCAACCCCATAACCCCAGCCTCATATCTGGCCATCAACCCTGACCATGCACACTGCATCTTCAGGTACCGACTCGCATATGGAGCTTTGGTCCATCCTGGAGGGTTAACCATAGACTGACAATATGCCCTCCTAACCGTGAACCATAGACAAACCATCAACACTGCCCCCTGAACCCTGAACCCTGAAACCCTCAGGCATCGACTGGCGCGGTGGCATGGAGCTCTGGAGCTCTGGTCCATCCTGGAGGGTTAACCATAGACTGACAACATGCCCTAACCGTGAACCATAAACACACCATCGACACTGAACCCTGAACCCCGAACCCCGAAACCTGAACCATAAACCATAAACCCCAAAACCCTTATTAGGCATCGACTCGCGCGGTGGCATGGAGCTCCGGTCCAACCTGGCGACGCAGCTGGGCGTGAGCCTCCCCGTGACTCTGCTGTACGACCACCAGGTACGTGTGTGTGTGTGTGTGTGTGCTGTGGATGCTGTGTTATTATGATGCCCGCTTTCCTGCCTCAGCCTAATTTTGGATGCCAGCTCTGCTCCAACCTGGCAACACAGCTGGGCGTGACTCTGCTGCACGACCGCCAGGTACATGTGTGTGTGTGTGTGTTTAGCATGGCCCCCCTGTCTGCCTCAGCCTAGTGTTAGAAGACAGCTCGCTCCAACCAACTGGCAAAGCAGCTGGGTGTGAGCCTCACCGTGACTCTGCTGTACGACCACCAGGTGTTCATGTACCGTAGAACCGCTTTGCCTTGCCACCACTTTTATAAAGGGGTAATTGTTTAGAACTTAGGTGCCTTTCCGCTGGATTTGTTTTGATTTCTTTCCCATTTGACGTTACTTTTGGCGTTTTTGACTTTTTCGGCATTATTTTTTTGAAATCGACCTTGCCGGCACATGGTCGGAATTGTGTAATCGGCAAGGCGAAGCGGTACTACGGTATCCTGTGGCCTGCACACTTGTGGTGTGCTCTTGATGGGTGGCCTAGCCAGGTGGCCTAGGCCGCAGCACTTTCTTGTCCAGTTATAGCCCTGGGCACTGACCAACTGTCCCTCATCACTCATCAGAGCGTGTCCGAGATCTGCGCGTACGTGGACGGGCAGCTGGAGGCTGCTGCCGCTGCTGCCGCTGCTGCTGCTGCAGCTGTGGCGGCGGAGGGCTCAGAGGAGGGTGCGGCAGGTGTGGGCGATGCGTGCACGCATGGGGCAGTGGGAGGGGGGGGCGTTGTTGGAGCTTCGACGCGTGGAGATTTCCTCCCCCCACTCGCGCCGGCCCTAGCACTTGCGTGCAAACGCACACATGCATGCACACACAGAAACACACACTCACACACACACGCACCCCAGACCCCCCCCCTTCCCCCCCAAACTGCCCTATTGCAGCCGCCCCACCACCACCAACACTACAGCGGCCGCACCCACAGCCCCAACTGCTGGCGGCCCCAGCAGCCTGCTGACGCTGCTCCACCCGGAGCCACCCCACCACACAGAGGCACACATGCACAATCAACCAACCAACCAAGCGTTGCATGAGGCCGTCCGCATGCACCGGCAATGCCTGTACTACTAACACATGCACACACACACGCACACACACACACGCACACACTCCACCCCCACCCCACCCGCCCCATTGCAGCCGCCCCCACCACCACTACCACAGCGGCCGCACCAACACCCACGACCGCTGGCGGCCCCAGCAGCCTGCTCAAGCTGCTCCACCCGATGCCACCTCACAATACACAGGCGCACACACACCACACACAAACACACGCACACACTCCACCCCCACCCCACCCGCCCCATTGCAGCCGCCCCCACCACCACTACCACAGCGGCCGCACCAACACCCACGACCGCTGGCGGCCCCAGCAGCCTGCTCAAGCTGCTCTACCCGGCGCCACCTCACCATACACAGGCGCACAGACACCACACACACACACACGCACACACTCCACCCCCACCCCACCCGCCCGATTGCAGCCGTTCCGACCACCACTACTACCACAGCGGCCCCACCCACAGCCACAGCCGCTGGCGGCCCCAGCAGCCTGCTCAAGCTGCTCCGCCCGGCCCCGCCCCAGCGCCCGCTCTTTCTGGCGGCTCCCGGAGTCGCCAACGCTCAGTCGGCCTACTTTGCGTTCTCCGCGTTCCTGCAGGCGCGTGCTAAGTGGGGTGTTGGGTTCGGGGTTCATAGGGGGTAGGTTTGGGGTTTGATTTGGGGGTTTAGTTTGGGTTTCTGCTGTTTTTGGCGGCTCCTGGAGTTGCCAATGCGCAGTCGGCCTACTTTGCGTTCACCGCGTTCCTGCAGGCGCGTGCTGAGTGGGATTCATAGGGTTAGGGGTTACGGCTAGGGGTTGAAGCTTTAATTTCGATTTTAGTTTGGGTTCAGCGGAGCGCCAGCCACTCTGGCTGCTGGAGTCGCTAACGCGCAGTCGGCCTACTTTGTGTTCTCTGCGTTCCTGCAGGCGCGTACTTAGTGGGGTGTTGGGTTTGGGGGTTCATGGGGCTTAGGGTTGCGGCTAGAGTTTGGGGTTTTAATTGGGGTTTTAGTTTGAGTTCCCGCTGTTTTTGGCGGCACCTGGAGTCGCCAACGCGCAGTTGGCGTACTTTGCGGTCTCCGCGTTCCTTCAGGCGCGTGTTCAGTGGGTGGCGTTTGGCTGCCATGGCACGCATGCATGCACGCACACACTGGTCCCCCTGGACCCTCCCAACCCACTCACCTTCCCCGCACAACGGAGCAAACAGGTGATCGATGCACTCATGCACGCACGCACGCACGCAGCAGTCACCTCACCTGCCGTGCCTTGAGAGTGTTGAATGAGAGTGTTGCGTCCGGTGGTGTTTGGCTGTCATACACATGCGTACACGCGTCCATGCAATATACACTAAGCATTCACTCACTGGCGCGCACACATATACACTGGTCCCCCTCGACCCTGCCACTCCTTTTACCGCCCACTCACCTCCCCTGCGCTGCACAGCAGAGCAACCAGCAAACATGTGTGCTCACGTACGCATGCACCAGTCACCTTACCCGCCTCGCCGCCCCCTCTCCTACCATCCGTTGTCTCTGAAGTGGTGCGGCCAGCCGATCCATGTGCCCACGCACGCATGCACCAGTCACCTTGCCTGCCTTGCCGCCTCCTTTGTCTCCGCAGTGGAGCGACCAGCCGATCCATGTGCTCGCGCACGCATGCACCAGTCACCATCCCCGCCTTACCGCCCCCTCTCCTGCCATCCCTTGTCTCTGCAGGGGAGCGGCCAGCCGATCTATGTGCCCACGCACACACGCACCAGTCACCTTGCCTGCCTTGCCGCCCCCTTTGTCTCTGCAGTGGAGCGACCAGCCAATCCATGTGCTCACGCACGCATGCACTAGTCACCTTGCCTGCCTTGCCCTCCCCCTTTGTCTCAGCAGTGAAGTGACCAGCCGATCCATGTGTCCACGCACGCACGCACCAGTCACCTCACCCGCCTTGCCGCCCCCTTTGTCTCTGCAGTGGAGCGACCAGCCGATCTACGTGCTCGACAAGGACAACGAACTCGACATCGCAGCGTGAGTGTCCTAGTTGGGAGTTCACTGCTTGATGGTGTACAGGGAGGGAGGGAGGGAGGGAGGGAGGGGTTGTGCTCATCCGCATTCGCATTTTTGGAGCAGACATCTGCCTTGCCCCATCCCACTAGGAGGTTATACCTCTTGCCGGGGTGATACCCCATGCCGTTGCCCTTCTACTTACACTGTGGTAATATCCCATGCCTTTGCCCTCCTACTTTCACTGTGGTAATACCCCTTGCCCTCCTACGTACACCTCCCCTCTCCCTCCATCCCCTCTCTCCCCTCTCCCAGCCTCGCATACGTGAACGCCAAAGACATCGTTGCCGCACAGCCAGAGGGCCCCTACCTGCTCCTCTCCCCTTCCCTCCCCCCTCCCAAGAACAAAACAACACACCTCCGCCTCTCTCATCCCATCTCTCTCTCTACTCTCTCCCCTCTGCCAGGCTCGCACGCGTCAATGCCGAGGACATTCTTGCCGCCCAGCCGGAGGGCCCCTACCTGCTCGGTGGCCACTCATATGGAGGGGCGGTCGCTGCTGAGATCGCGCTCCTGCTGGAGGAGTGGGGCCACGAGGTCGCGCTGCTCATTGTGGGTGTGCCTACATGCTGTTTGGGGTTAGGGGTTCAGGAATTGGGGTTCAGGGTTCAGGGTAAGGGGGGTAGAGGTTTGGAGTGCTGTGTGCACGCATGTGTCGCGCTGCTGCTAGATGTGCGGGGCCACGAGGTTGCGCATCCCATCGTGGGTATTTCTAGTGTCCTATGGACTATATTGGTCACCACTGTGCTCATGAACACGCGGCGCAATGTGCGCGTACACTCAGGAATAAAGTGTTGCTCGAGCCCAGGCTGTCTCAGCTGTCCCCCCCCCACACACACACATATCATCCCTCTCCTCGAGTCATTCTCCTCCCAAACATGCACACATGCATGCACGCATGCACGCATCCGCTAGCGCATGCGCAACGTCTCTTCTCACACGTGTGTGCCTGTGCATGCGCGCAGATCATGGACACTCCCTATCCGGAGCAGGTCCGCGCACCGCAGCTGGACAGCACCTCTTTGTCTCCCCATTCACAGGCGCACGCATGCATGCAATGCTGACATTCCTTCTCATGCATGCGCAGGTCATGGATACGCCGCATCCGGAGCAGGTCCACACACTGCAGCCGGACAGCACCTCTTCGTCTCCCCATTCACAGGCGCACGCATGCATGCAATGCTGGCATCCCTTCTCATGCATGCGCAGATCATGGACACGCCGCGCCCGGAGCAGGTCCGAGCACTGCAGCCGGACAGCACCGAGTCGACCGACGAAGATGTGCTCGAGCTGATGGAGATGATCCTGGGCGCGCTGGGCCGCGACGCGGTTGGCCTGGGTGCAAGGTGCGTTGATGGGCTGGGTGCTGGGTATATGTGTCGGGGGGGGCACGGAGGAAGGGAGGGGGGGGGTAGCGAGTCCGCCGACGAAGATCGATGGAGATGATGAAGATGGATGTAAGCTGATGGTGGTGATCCTGGGCGCACTGGGCCGCGACGCGGTTGAGCTGGGTGCTAGGTGCGTTGATGGGCTGAGTGGTTGCTGTCTGTGTCTGGGGGGGGACGGGGGGGGGGGGGGGGTAACCGAGTTTAGCGAGGAAGATGGATGGATCTGATAGAGATGAACTTGGGCGCGCAGGGGCGCGACGCGGTTGGGCTGGGTGGGTCGCTAGGGTGGGTCGCTTTGAAGTGTTCTGGTTGGTTGGTCTCGTTGCCAGTGTGATCTGATGGTGATGGTCTGTTGTGCACTGGGGCGTGACGTGATTGTGGGCTGGGTGCTAGGTGGGTCTCTTTGGAGTGTTCTGATTGGCTGCTTGGTTGGTCTGGATGCCAGTGTCAGCTGTTGGTGATGAGCCTTGGTGCACTGGGGCGCGACGTGATTGTGGGCTGGGTGCTAGGTGGGTCGCTTTGAAGTGTTCTGATTGGCTGGTTGGGTGGCGTGGGTGCCAGCGTGATCTGGTGGAGATGGGCCTTTGTGCACTGGGGCGTGACGCTGTTGGGCTGGATGAATTGCGTTGAATGGGTGCTGGGTGGGTGCTGGGTGTGCGTCGGGGGGGGGGGAGGGGGGCGGGCAGGGGGGACCCAGTTGAGCGACGAGTCCGACAACGCGAGGGCACACCGTGACTATGGCCCGGCGCTTCGGATTATTTGCACCAAACCTATCCACTCCAAGCGACGAATCTCACCCACTGAGCTTCCTCCCCCATGCCCCCCCCATACACACGCACACACACACACACACACACAAACACATGCACGAACCCACAGCATGGCCCACCCCCGCGAGTTCGACGAGTCGCGCGCCATGGCCATGCCCCAGCGCTTTGGGTTCTTCTCCTTCGTTCCCAGAAACTGCCATGGCCCACCCCCTGACCTGCCCTCTCATCCACGCGCCCTGTGTTTGCCCCACCGGCACAACATGCCCCACCCCCGCGAGTCTGACAAGTGGCATCACGAGTGGCATCACCATGGCCCAGGGCTTCGAGTTACTTGCCCCCATCTGGCGCGTCATGCAACGAATCCCACCCACAGAGCTTATTCACCCCTACTCCGCATACACACACACACACACACACACACATACACAAACGCATGCTCACGTACGCACACACACACGCGCACACACACACACAGCATGGCCCACCCCCGCGAGTCCGAGGAGTGGCGCGGCATGACCATGGCCCAGCGCTTTGAGTTCTTCGCCCCTATCTGGCGCGTCATGCGCGACGACAACATGACGGTCGACCAGGTGGCCGAGCAGATTGAGTACGTGGCGCTCTCGATCAAGAAGGGCACGCAGGTGCGTTGAGTGTGTGTGTGTATGTGTGTGTGTTTGCGTGTGTGCATCGTGTGTGTATCAGGTGGTCGAGCAGATTGAGCACGTGGCGCTCTCGATCAAGAAGGGCATGCAGGTGCGTTGGGCGTGTGTGTGTGTGTGTGTGTGTGTGTGTGTGTGGACCAGGTGGCCGAGCAGATTGAGTGCGTGGCGCTCTCGATCAAGAAGGGCACGCAGGTGCGTATGGTGTGTGTGTGTGTGTGTCTGTGTGTGTGTGTGTGGACCAGGTGGCCAAGCAGATTGAGTGCGTGGCGCTCTCGATCAAGAAGGGCACGCAGGTGCGTATGGTGTGTGTGTGTGTGTGTGTGTGTGTGTGTACCAGGTGGCCGAGCAGATTGAGTGCGTGGCGCTCTCGATCAAGAAGGGCACGCAGGTGCGTTGTGTGTGTGTGTGCGTGTGTGTGTGTGTGTGTGTGTGTGTGTGTATGTGTGGACCAGGTGGCCGAGCCGATTGAATGTGTGGCGCTCTCGATCAAGAAGGGCACGCAGGTGCGTTGGCTTGGGTGCATCTTGTGTATGTGTGTGTGTGTGAGGACCAGGTGGCCAAGCAGATTGAGAACGTGGTGCTCTCGATCAAGAAGGGTGTTGGCTTGGGTGCATCGTGTGTTTGTGTGTGTGTGTGTGTGTGTGCGTGTGTTGAGACACCGTTTGAGATCAGCGGTTAGCACGCAGGATATCCCTGCATTGCACATGCATGCACGCTCACACATGCTGGGCCCCTCCTGCTGCACTCACACACACACACCCTCCCCCCCCACACACAGGTCAGCGATATGCGCCACCACACGTTCAGCGGCACGCTGCACGCCCAGGTCGTGTATCTGCGTGCCTTCACGGCGGGTGCATGCGACTACGTCAACGACTCCAGGTGTGTGTGTGTGTGTGTGTGTGTGTGTGTGTGTGTGTGTGTGTGTGTTTTGTGTGCGCGTGTGTGTGCGTGTGCATGTGTGCATGTGTGCGTGTGCATGTGTGCATGTGCACTCTCTTTCAAACGCAGCTACTCGGCGTGTGCTGGGCAGTTTATCACTCTCACTCTGTCTCTCACTATTTCCTACAAAGGCACTCTGCCGCACGGCATGTGCTGTGTCCTATGTGCCAAACGCTTGGCTCAAATGCTCTCTCAAACGCAGGTACACAACGTGGCCGCACGGTGTATGCTGGGCCGACCTGTGCGAAGACCTTGAGGTCATCGACGTGCCGGGCGACCACTTCAGCCTGCTGCGACAGGTGGGCCCTTGGGAAAATCTTTCCCTTGTCGATCAAGCCCATTGCTCTCCCTTGGTTTAACCTCGGATCTCCCTGCCCCCCACCCCCAGCCCCCACCCCCACCCCAACGCAGGACCCCGAGGACATGTGCGTCATCGTGACGGGCCTGAAGCAGAAGGTGTTTATTCCGCAAGTTTAGCTGGTTTTACCCATGAACCTCTCCCCCCCTCCTCAAACAAACGCAGGACCCCGACGACATGTGCGTCATCGTGACGTGCCTGAAGCAAAAGCTGTTTATTCCGCAAGTTTAGCTGGTTTTACCCATGAACCTCTCCCCCCCTCCTCAAACAAAATCAGGACCCCGACGACATGTGCGTCATCGTGACGTGTCTGAAGCAGAAGCTGTTTAGTCCACAAGTTTAGCTGGTTTTACCCCTGAACCTCTCCCCCCTCCTCAAACAAACGCAGGACCTCGACGACATGTGCATCATCGTGACGTGCCTGAAGCAAAAGCTGGGCGTGCACGGGTGGGCAGAGACGCTGCACAGGGACAGGCCGCGCGAGTTCAAGCTGCCACAGGGGGAGGTGCGTTGACGGGCTCCGAAATTGGCCACTCTCTCTCTGTCTCTCTCACTCTCTCCCTCACTCTCTCACTCTCTTTCTCTCTCCCACTCTCTCTCACACTCTCTATCTCAATCTTTCTCTCACTCCCTCACACACACACACATACACACAAGTTCAAGCTCCCATAGGGGGAGGTGCGTTGTTGCCTCACATACATGTACACGTGCAGTCTGACGTACGGACTCTGTCATCGACCAGCCACCGTGCTCAATCTTTGTCTCCCTCCGCCTACCTACCACCGCAGCTATCTACCTACCAACCTACCTCTGCCGCTGCCTAACTCACCCTCTCTCTATCCTCCTGCCTACTTCCCTCTGCCTAACTCCCTCCCTGTCCTCCCACACGTTCTCCACTCGCCCTGACCCTGTCCCCTCCCCAACATCCCCTCTGCTCTCTACACAACGCTTCACAAGCGGGGAGGGAGTGGATTCTGGCCCACCTCTCAACACCTTTCTGACACCACCTCATATGCAGCTCCAGCAGCTGATGTCTTACACACCATGGGCATGGCAAGCACCTCACTACACACATGCACACACAGGCGTACATGCACATGCACACATGCACACGCACACCACCGTCACCACTGCCATCACCACCATCTATATCCCGTTGGAGTGGAGGCGATGGACGTGTCGAGCACTGGCCTGCGCGCCCGCCTCACGAGCCATCCAACACACACACACACACACACACACACACACGCACACGCACACGCGTATGCGCCACTCTGTTACGCAGCTCGAGCAGCTCGAGTCCTACCTGGAGACCATGGGCGTGTCCAGCGCGGGGCTGCGCTCCCGCCTCACACGCCAGCTTCCGTACCGGCCGGACCAGCAGACGGGTGGTCCCAGCGCAGCTGCGGCCAAACAGCCAGGTGTGTGTGCGTGTGTGTGCACACGGGCATGCTTGGAGTGGGGCGACACTCTTGGGAACTCTTGTTTTGGCCACATCGAATCAGACATGACGTCCGCTGTGACCAAATCTGTGCGTGCATGAGTGCATGTGTACTCAGTCAACAGCAAGGACCTACTGTCTCCCAACCAACACCATGCTTGCATGCGCATGCGTGTGTCTGCATATATGTCTATGTGCCCCTTTTGCGCAGGCAACGCAGCCCAGCAGCTCCACGCGCTCGAGGGCAACGCCTCCCCACTCGACCCGCGCACCCTGCGCTGCTGTCGTCCGCCAATCAACACCATGCCTGTGTGCGTGTGCGCGTGCATATGTGTGTGCATATGCGTCTCTGTGCCCCTCTTGCACAGGCGACGCAGCCCAGCAGCTCCTGGCACTCGAGGGCGACGCCTCCCCGCTCGACCCGCGCACCCTGCTGTTGCCCGCCAACGCTACTGCGGTGGATGCTGACGAGGCGGCGGTGCGGGCGGCACGCGCGGCTGCCGCAGGTAAGAGCAACAGGAGCAGGAACAGGAATTGTTGGTAGCAGCAGCAGCAACAGCAGCAGCAGCAGCAGCATAACAGCAACAGCAGCAGCAGCACCAACAACAACAACAACAACAACAACAAAAGCAACAGCAGCGAGGGGAGGAGGGGAGGAGGGAAGGACAATAGGAGAATAGAAACAGCTGCACAGGATACTGCATACTCATGATACCCCCGGCAGCCCAAGAAATGCGAATGCCAGTCTGGCGATCTTGACCACGTCTAAAAACACACTTTCAATCGATCGTGCTGCTCGCAGGGGGCGGTGGTGCGGGCGGCGGGCGCAGCGCCCTCGCGCGCGGTGGCCGTGGCACCGGCGCTGCCGCCACCACCACGGTTCCCAGCACAGCACAGGGTGCAGGCGTTGGCAGCAACGGCGGCGGCGTTGGCGACGACACCGACTCCTGGCCGCTGTTCCTGCTGCTTGATGCAGACAGCGCGGAGAGCGACCTCCAGACGGCGGTTGGTACGGTGCCAGGCCGCCCGTGCTATGTGGTGGCGCTGCCGCAGCAACGGCACCTGTGCCAGGTGCGTGTGTGTGCGTGCGTGTGCGTGGGTGCGTGGGTGTGTATTGTTTGCGTGCATGCTTTGAGCGTGCATGTGTGTACGTGTGCGCGCGTTTTCCTTGTCAAGCCTCTGTTAGTGCGTGCCTTCATGCACGCCGTGCATGCTCACCAGAGCAACCCGCGGGGCCTACAGCTCCGTCTCTGTGTGCATGTACAGTCTACGTGTTGTGGCTGTGTCATGCGTGCGTGCGTGCGTGCGTGCGTGTGCGCACGCGGATAACCCTCTCGGGGCCTGTGTGTATACTGGTAGTAGCCTATGTTCTACATGTTGCACGCCTGCATGCGCGTGCATGCACGCAGATCAACGGCCTGGGCCACCTCGCGTCTGTCATGACGACCGCGATCACGGCGCGCCTGAGGCTGCTGGCGGCCGGTGGGGACGCTGGTGCTGGGCAGGCCACAGGCACTGGCGGACGCGGTGGCGGTGGCGGTGGTGGCCGCGGGGGTGCGCAGGCGCAGCAGCAGGCGCAGCAGCAGGCACAGCAGCAGGGGCAGCTGCAGCAGCTGCCCCCGGGGTGCGTGGTTGCCGGCGTCGGTTTCGCTGCGCCGCTGGCTTACGAGGTGGCGGTGCAGCTGCAGGTGCGCTGGCAGGCACACACGCACACACGCACATTTCTGCAACAGCTGTTCTTCACTTAGCTGCCACTGAGTTGTGCTGAGTTGCCACTGAGCTGAGCTGGGCTGAGTTGGAGTAAAAGACGACAATGAGACGGCGAATAGACAGCAATTGTATTCTCTGTTACTCGTGTAGCTCGCCCGAGCTGTGCACACGCATGCCCCCCCCCCCTCGCACGCATGCTCACGCACACGCACATCCACCCACCCACCCCGAGCTCCGTGTTCCCTGGGCAACAAACCCCAACGACCCCCAAATTCCACATACTGCAGGTCGCGCGCGCCGCCCGCGTGCATGTGCTTGTCCTTGGGGAGGACCCCGCGGTGCGCCATGCGGCAGACCTTGTACGGCAGCCATGGTTCCAGGTGTGTGTGTGTGTGTGACACACACACACTGTGTGTGTGTGTGTGCACATGTGTGTGTGTGTGTGTGTGTGTGTGTGTGTGTGTGTGCGCGCGTGTGTGTGTGTGTGTGGTCGATTTTACAGCCCGTCGGACGCCTTTGATGGCGCAATAGACAGCCATGGTTCCATGTGTATGTGTGTGTGTGTGTGTGTGTTTCGTTTTTACAGTCTGTCGGACACCTACGCTGGCTGGCATACCAGACTTGTGCTCGCGCACCCTGGAACTGTGGCATGCACTTGCCCACAGTGTCCACGCGATGTGTGTGCGCACGTGTGTGTGTGTGTGGAGCTGTCGCCCCTCTCCCCCCCCCCTCCACTTATGTATGCCCGTAGTGAGCTATGTTTCTTGCCGTCGTCACGCATGATGATGGGACTCTCTCTCAACTACACATAGTCGGGGTTCACATGCTCATCGTGAGGGACAAATGCCGTGGTGCTGTGTACGTGGGTCCTGACACACGCGCGCGCACACACACACACACACACATGCACGCACGCATGCACCCGCGATGTGCGCGCAGTGCCACCACCTCATTGCTGCGTGGCGCCCCGACATCGACATGTCAAACTACGTGAGCGTGGGGCGCGAGATGGCGCTCATGGGCCACGGGCTGCAGCTGGTGAGTCCAGGCCAAACCATGCTCGAGCAGCAGCCGAGCTTTTTTTTTATAGAAGAATATCCAATTGGGAGGTCTGGTCGGGCAGACTAGGATGAGGCTGAAGCACGCGGTGGAGTAGGGCAGAAGCTCATGGCGCTCATGGGCCACGGGCTGCAGCTTGGGACTTCAGGTCAAACCATACTCGACTCGCGATCAAGATTAATAAGGTCTGGTTGGCATTGTTTGATGGGGCTGCCACATGGTGTGGAGTAGGGCGCAAGATGGCACTCGTGTAGGGGCCATGCATGGGCTGCAGCTGTCCATGTTGATTGGGTCTGGTCAGGAATAGGAGTAGGCTGCTGCATGGGTGTGTGACGGGAGTGGCGCCACGCCCTCACTACCTGCCCCCCTCACACCTACCTGACGTTATCCACACAGCCGGGTGCTCCGTTTCAGGGTGAGGCAGGCAGGCAGGCAGGCAGGCAGGCAGGCAGGCAGGCAGGCAGGCAGGCAGATGGGCGGGCGGGCAGGCAGGGGCACACCCAAGGAGGAGAAGACAAGCTGCGGTCGCAGCAGCACTCTTGTCACCGCCACCCACACTCGAGCACGCATGCACACCATCACGTGTACGCACCGCACCACCACCCCCAGGACTACCTCTCCAGCCTCCTGCCCCACGGCATGGCGCAGCCCGCATGGGACGCGCTCATTGAGGAGCAGGCGAGGAAAGCTGCCGAGAAGGCGGGTGGCGGCGGCAGCGGCAGCGGCGGTGGCGGCCACACTGGCAGCGGGTACGGGTACAGCGACAGTGGCGGGGGTGGCGGAGGTGGCGGGGGTGGCGGCGGAGGCGGGGCGCATGGCGGTGTGCATGGCGGCGGTGTGGGTGACGTGGTTGCTTCCGCGTGGGCGGAGACGCTCTACAGCTGGGTGTGCCTGCACGCGATGCTCACAGACGCCGACGTGGAGGCGGGCGGGCAGGGGCAGCAGGGGCAGCAGGCGTCACTGCCCCAGCAGCAGCAGCAGCAGCAGCCCGCTGCCCCTGTCGTGGCGCCTATCGGCAGCACCCGCCGCCCTGTGCCCGACCTCGACCACTTCCTCCTCAGCCTCTACGCGGTCGAGGGCAGCCCCGAGGCGCAGCTCGACTTCCTGGTGTCGTTCAAGCCGGCTGGCGTGGCGCAGGTGTGCGGGCGCTGATGATAGCCATGAATGATGTTCAGGGAGTCCCTTGGATGCCTAGTAAGAGCTGGTGGTTTTGTGTTGGTGCACGAGGCACCTCGACTTCCTGGTGTCGTTCAAAAGCCAGGGAGCGCGGCGCAGGTATGAGTTCTCTGATGATGGTCGCCATGTTGGAGTCCATTTGACTTCAACATAAGCTGGTGGTGTGGTGCTGGTGCATGCTGCTGCTGGAGACTGCTTAAGAGACCCACCACCGCTGCCCATGCACGCCACCCGCTTACCAACCGCTGCACATGCCTCGGTGGTGCACCTGCGCAGGTCACGTGGGACGCGCGCATCAACAACGTGTGCATGCTGGTGCATGCTGGTGCTGCTGGAGACTGCTCCCGCCGCTCATGGCACAAGTTTAGCTGATGCCAGATTGCCTTGGTGGTGCACCTGCGCAGGTCACGTGGGACGCGCGCATCAACGACGTGCTCTGGCGCGCGTCCTACATGGTCGCAGCGGCCGGCGCATACTCGCCCGGCGACCTGTTCTCAGGGCAGGCCGTGCTGCTGCACTCGGCACCACCCACCGCGTTCAAGGTGCGCATGGTTTGAGGAGAGTGCGTGAGAGATAATGGCCCAGGGCCTCCCATTGCGTGGTTGTAGTAGGCGACTCATGCCTCACCCGTCCCCACCCCTACCTGCCTGCCTGCTGCTACCCTCTCCTCACACACGCGCACACACATACGCACACACATACACACACACACACACACACACACCGCATGCTGGCCCCTCCGCCTCCTCTCTCTTGCAGTCTCACCGCGACGTGTTCGCCGGATGGGCGTGCGGCGCCGTGTCGGCCGTCGCGTCACTTGTGCAGCCGCTGTCGATCGTGCCGTGGACGGCAGCTGGTGGGTTGAGACACCCAGATCTGACGCGTATTAGTGGGCTGCCATGCATGTGAGGGAGGCAGGCAGTCTGGCAGTCTGGTGGATAGGCAGACAGGCAGGCAGGCAGCCAGGCAGCCAGTCACAGGCAGGCCGCCAGGCAGGCAGGCAGGCAGCCAGGCAACCAGCCACTGTCGATGGTGCTCCAGGAAGGCAGCACTCTCCGCATGCACCCTTGCGCCTGTGCACCCTTGCACCCTCACCCCGAGCCCCAAACACATGCACTGTCAGCAGGTGCAGCTGCCGCGCAGCTGCAGGCAGAGCTGTCCACCGCGCACGCCCTCCACGCGCGTGCCGTGGCCGGCCGGGGTCAGCTGGCAGCGAGGGGCGCGCTGATCGGACAGGCGCGCCTCGCGCTGCCGGCACCAACACAGCAGCAGGCGCAGCCACCGTCAATGCCACCGACAATGGCGGTCATGGCGCAGCAGCAGGTGCAGCAGGCGCAGCAGGGGGGCGGTGGGGCTCCGCCCGCGGCCGCCGCCCTCGCCAGCATGCAGCCCCCACCAGCGGCGGTGGCGGCACCGGCAGCAGCAGCAGCAGCCCCTGGGTCTGGCACACAGCAGCCACCCCGTCCACCCACCGCGGTCGTCGCGGCCGCCACGCCGCTCAACTCGAGGTGCCCTGCGGCCGACGGCCTCACGCGCTCACAGCTGTCAATGTACATGCAGGTGCGAAGCAGGTGGACGCTTTTAAAACTGCCTAAATTTGGCAGTTGGGGTTTAGACCAGTGGGGTCCCTCGGGTTCAGTGAGACCAAGAGCAGTCGATGCACCTGCAGGTAGTTTACTCCTCCCTCCGGTGAGATGCTGATGGATGCCCTCCTGCCCGCCCTTTCTCCCTCCCCGACCCCCCCCTGCACACACACACATGAAGCGCGCCCCTCACAGCCAAGATAGCCAGGGATCTGCAATGTTGGTTGGACCGCGTGTGCCCGACGCATCCCAACTATGGTATGCTGCTGTTGCTGCCACACCCATGCAGGTGGCTGCCAGTGGCACGCAGGGCTCGAGCGTCGCCGCCGCGGCCGTGATTGGCGTTGTGCTGCAGCAGCAGCAGACACAGCAGCAGGCGCAGGTACAGGTTGGGCACGTGGGAATTGGAACGTGCATACGCCATGTCATCACTATCATCATCACCCCGCCTGCGTGCCCGCCTGCAGGCGGCCCCTCCTCCTCCGCAGCAGCTCGGCCTCATGACCAGCCTCCCGCTGTGGCTCTTCAACGACGGCGAGGCGGGCCCCGCGGCCGGCCTGCCACAGCTGGGACAGCCGCCCGTCCCGCTCGAACAGATCCACAGCAGCGCGGTGCGACATGCCACACCTCGTGTGCGCAACAGTGCTCGCACCGCCGCCGCCGCTTATAATAATAGACATACTTGTCCGGCTGCTGCTGCTGCTGCTGCTGCTGCCACCCGCATGCACACACCTTGTGCATGCAACAGCCGCGCTCGCACTGACGCCGCCACTCGTAATTAACATACGCGTCCGGCCGCTGCCGCCGCTGCTGCTGCTGCTGCTGCTGCCACCCACATGCACAGACTCGTGCACGCAACTTGTCCGATCGGCGCTCGCACTGCCGCCGCCGCCACTTATAATTCACATACGCGTCCGGCTGCTGCTGCTGCTGCTGCTGCTGCTGCTGCTGCCACCCACATGCACACACCTTCTGAGCGCAACAACGCTCGCACCGCCGCCGCCGCCGCTTATAAAAAAAACATACGTGTCCGGCTGCTGCTGCTGCTGCTGCTGCCGCCCACACGCACACACCTGTGCTCCGCCCCTGCATGCATCCCTGTTGACCGACTACTTTACATACAACGATACACGCACTGCACACACGCTCACCCGAGTGCCGCTCCCACCCACCCACCCCACCCTCCACACAGGTCCGCCAGCTCGCGTCCCAGCTCCCCATGCCTGTGTACAGCGTGTGCGCGCTGGGCTCATCCAGTGGCGGCGATGCGTGTGCGGTGCTGAGCCTCTCTGCGGTGGGGCTGGCACACGAGCAGGCGGCGATGATTCAGCGCGTGCAGCCGAGCGGGCCGTATCTGCTTGCAGGTGCGTGTATGTGTGTGTCTACAATGGGCCTAGGTGCTGCTGCTGCTGCTCTGCTCAACACTCACACCGTCGGCACTCCCTCCCTCCCTCACCTCCCTCCCTCCCCTCCCTCTCTCCCTCCCTCCCTCCCCCTCCTCCCTCCCTCCCTCCCTTCGCCTGCATTCCGCGCACACACTGCTGCTGCTGCTCTTCTCGACACACCCCCACACCCCACACACACCGTCGGCACTCCCTCCCTCCCCTTCCTCCCTCCCTCCCTCGCAGGCATCGGCCTCGCTGGCTGCGTATCCGCATTCCATTCGGCATGCGTGCTTGAGGCCCTGGCTGCGCAGCTGCCCCAAGGGGCCTCCTCCGGCGGTCTGCTAGCGGTCGAGGACGCACGCGCACGCCCACAGGTAGTGATGGGCAGCTGCAAGCGGCAGATGCAGATGCCAGATAGCCCAGGTGTATGCGCACGCGCGAATGGCAGCGCACCCATAATCGTTAGCATGACACACAGCATGAGTATTAGTACAAGCACACGACTGACTACCCAATGCCCCATCACCATCACCACCACCACCGCCGCCGTCACCTTATAGGGCGTCGCGCTGCTGCTGCTCGACGGCCCGCCCGGCGCGCCACTGAGCGCAGCAGCGGTGGGGGCGGCAGGGACGGCGGGCTCCCCTGGTGGTGGCAGTGGCAGCGGCAGCGGCGGCGGCAGCGGCGCGCGCGGGCGCAGCTCGCGCTTTGACCCCGCGCCCGTGACGCTGTTCGCTGCGGCGCACGCCGTGTGTGAGGCAGCCGCCGCCACGATGCAGCCGATGCGCCCGCAGGCGGGTGGGCCTGTGGCCACCACTGCCGCTGCTGGTGCTGCTGGTGCTGCGGGTGCTGCCGGCGCTGCCAGCGCCACGCAGCAACCGCTGCCCACGTCGCTGGCCGTGTTTGTGTCCAGGTGGGGGGCGCTCGACCCACTGTGCAATCACACGCACGCACGCACGCACGCACGCTGACACACACGCAACCGCACGCAGACGCACACGCACATGTGCACACTTGCTCCACTGCCCGTCTGCCTCCCCTCCCCTCCCCCCCTTTCTTCCCCTCTCCCCGCTCACACGCACGCACGCCCTGGCCCACCACACGTTCCAACCCCCCTCCGTCCTTCCGTCCTCCCCAACCCCTACCCCTCCCCTCGTCCACCCCCCCCCGCAGCTACCTGAGCGCTGGGTGCGGCACCGCCTACAGTGGCGACCACATAGCCACAGCTGTGCACGCATTCATGGGCCGCTTCCGCCCACCAGCGGTGGCACCGGACGCGTGGCGCGGCGTGGTGGACGGCGCGCTCGCGCGCGCGGTGGTCACGCGCGCCACCGTGGAGGCGTCTGCCGCCGCCACCGCCGCCGGTGGTGGGGGCGACGGTGGCGGCGGCGGTGGCGGCGGCGGTGGCGGCGGTGCCTCGTCCATGCCTCTGGTACCGCCTGCTGAGCCTGTGCTTGCGCCTGTGCTTGCGCTTGCGCCAGCCGGGGCGAGCGGGAGCACGGCGGCGGGCGAGCGTGCGCTGCTGCACGTGGGTGGTGGTGTTGGCGGCCCACCCACCCCCGCACGCGCGCTTCCACCGCCAATCACCACCGCTGCGCTGCACGCGCCACCGCCCCTGCCGCCGCCCGGCCACCCCCTGCCGGTGGCGCTCGTGTTTGGCGGCCCTGTTGCGCTGCTGCTACCAGAGGAGCAGCCAGGGGGCGGGCTCGACCTGCACGCGGCGGGGCAGGCGGCAGGAGGGGCAGGGGGCGCGGTGGTGCGCGTCGTGCCGCCGGGCGCGGTGGCAGGAACGGCGCAGGCGAGTGCTTGGGGGCGTGGGTGTGGGTGGGTGGGGGGGAGGCGGGGGGAGGCGTGTGTGTGCGTGCATGTGTGTGTGCGTTTGTGCATGTGTGTGTGCGTGCGCGTGTGTCTGTGGGGTGTGTGTGTGTGTGCATGTGTGTGTGTGTGCATGCGTGTGTGTGTGTGTGTGTGTGTGTGTGCCCTGGCCGTGACTACGCAAGTTCAAGTGCCCCCCTGAGAAGCAGCGTCTCTCTGCACTCTATCCCTCTGGGCGGGTGTTATCTCCAAGCCGAACGCGCCGCGTCCTGCATGTGGCTAGCTCTCTAGACCCTGGCACCCAGCCACGTCCCTCCACTCCACTCCCCCACCATCTCAACCCTCCCCCCCACCTGCCCATGCAGGCACGGTGCTCCGGCCCCGTGGCCCACCTTGCGCTGGACGCGCGGCACGGCGCGTGCCTGCTGTCGCGTGAGGCACGCGCGGCGACGGCCGCGTGCATCCAGGAGGCGGTCGCGGAGTTGATGATGATGCTGTGACGCGGGGACGGGTGCCGTATGGCAGTGGGGCACAGCAGGCGGTGGGCAGCGCGAGTGCGGCGATGCCAGGGAGGCACAGCTGCAGCACGCGGGAGGCAACAAGCCGCGTGCATCCAGGAGGCGGTCGCGTAGCTGATGATGATGCTGTGACGCACGGGGCGGGTGCCGTATGGCAGTGGGGCACAGCATGCGGTGGGCAGCGCCAGTGCGGCGGAGCCAGTGAGGCACAGCTGCAGCACGCCGGAGGCAACAAGCCGCGTGCATCCAGGAGGCGGTCGCGTAGCTGATGATGATGCCGTGACGCACGGGGCGGGTGCCGCATGGCAGTGGGGCACAGCTGGCGGTGGGCAGCGCGAGTGCGGCGCAGCCAGGGAGGCACAGCTGCAGCACGCGGGAGGCAACAAGCCGCGTGTATCCAGTAGGCGGTCGAGTAGCTGATGATGATGCTGTGATGCACGGGGCGGGTGCCGCATGGCAGTGGGCCACAGCAGGCGGTGGGCAGCGCCAGTGCGGCGCAGCCAGAGATGCACAGCTGCAGTGTGCGGGAGGGAACATGCCACATGCATCCAGGTATATGCGGAGCATCATGATGATGATGCTGTGATTCACGGGGCGGGTGCAGCATGGCAGTGGGGCTGGACGAGTGTGAGTCATGCGGCTGGAGCAACGGGGAGTTGAGTGCGAAGGGGGAGTTGAGTTGAGCAGACTGGTCTTTGCTCATCATTGCTGCTGGTGGTGGTGTTGATGATGTGAGGCACGGGTGCAGCACGCGAGAGACGGTGGCTGCGCCCAGATGCTGTGGCAGGATGTGAGGGGCGGGGCTGTGACTGTGGAGCACAGCCGAGGCGACGACGGTGATGGTGCCTCCATGGGCGGAGCCTCGTGTGCTGCTATTAGTCTGGCAGCCTTTGTGTGTGACAAGAACAGCATGATAGACCAACAACAACAACAACGACCTTTGTGTATCATCACCTGCCTGCCTGTGACTCCTGACTATGTGCTGGACTTCCATGTCCTCTCTCTGTGAACTCCTATCTATTTGTGTGTGTGATGCCCTCAGGGCCCCCTCTATTTGTGTGTGATTATCTCTCTATTGTACTTCTGCTTGACAGCATGTCTTGTGTGTGTGATTGATGTCTTTTGCTATGTGCTACGCCCGACTGTAAAGAATACCATGTAAAACCAAGGTCTGTTCTAGTGATGACGCACTCGCACACTCGGTTGGAGGTGGCCCAGCTGACTGCACATACGGTGAGACAACGCTTAACTAGCGTTGCGTGGCAGACGATGGGCGTACAGTGGTGACTGAGGACCCCGCCGCCCCTGGCCCTCCTATCCGCTGCTGCTGCTGCTGCTGCTGCCGTGTGGGTGAGTCCGGCAGGTATGGCGACTGCCCGCGGGCGAGCGCGGCTGCGGCAGAAGACACGGCGCCACCGACCTGCGCGTGTGCGCATGCGTGCGTGCGTGCTGCTTGTGTGTGCATCTGTGTGCGTGCGTGTGAGTTGCTCATTGCACATGCACCAGGGAGTGCGGGAGGGGAAGGGAGGCACACCCCGCAAGCACCTGCACGTGTGCGCGTGCGTGCGTGGTGCTGTTTGTTTGCTTTCCTTGTGTGTGTGCGTCTATGTGCGTGCGTGTGAGTTGCTCGTTGCACATGCAGAACAGAGAGTGCGGAACGGGAAAGGAGGCACACCCTGTAAGCACGTGCGTGCGCGCGCACACCGCACCTGGTTGCGCACAGCGCTCGCGGGGCGAGCGCTCGACGCGCGCGCTGGCAGCGCGCGCCGCACCGACCCGGGCAATGACGTCGTTGTACCGCCAACGGACGACCAGGGGGTGGGCTGCGGCAACGATGACGCCCTGCCTGCTGCGTCCACACGGCCACTGCCGCTGCCATGACCACTGCCAAAGCTCGCACCGGCGCTGCCCATGTGGCCGCCCGCACTGCCACTGCCGCTGCCAAAGCCCGCACCAGCACCGGCACTGCACGGGCGGCCGCCGCCACTGCCACTGCGTATGCCGCTACCCATTCCAATGCCCGCACAGCCACTGCTTGGGCGGCCGCTCCCAGAGGGGGATGCGGGAACGCTGCCGGCAGGGACGGTGCCCCCGTATGCGCTCGCATTGAGGTGTGCCGCCTGTGTGTGGGGGGGGGGGCGGAGGGGGGAGGGGGAGAGTGTGCACACGCAGTGCACACGTGATGTCACAGGGTCACAGAGGTCCAGTTCACATGCCCGCACCCTCCCCTCTCGCCAGGGGCTCCAGGGGGGGGGGGAGTGCACATGCAGCGCACCCGTGGGGGCGCTGCATGTGCACTGCATGTGCACTGCATGTGCACTGCATGCGCGCTGCAGAGATCCAACGCGCATGGGTTGTTACACCCCGCGATCCCCGCCCCCCAACACACACAGTCCTTCGATAGCTCCCTGCCTGCAGTCACCCTCCCTCCCCACAGCACAAATCATCATCGGTGCTACCCAACCTCTGTGTGACACATGCACCCAACCAACAACAGCAGGTGGGCGTCCTATCTATGAGCACCCCCTGCCCGTACGTACGCACCTTGAGGTCGTCAGACAGCGCGTCGAGCGACCCGACCATGTTCCTGAACCCGCTGCCCGGCCGCCCGTTGACCCCCCACGCGACCTCTGAGCCGCGCGACCCGCCGCACGAGTACGGGCGCGCGGCAGCGACAGACGGCCGCACGCGGCACAGCTTGTCAGCGCCTGGGTAGGCGCCCACCCACGCGAGGTGGGCGCCACAGGAGGCAACCATGGCGCCGCTGGCGGTGGTGCCGGTCGCGCCGGTCGTGGGGGTGGGAGCAGACGTGGGGCGGTGGTGGTACACCGAGAGGAGCTGCGCCTGGCGCGCCACACGCGTGCCCACCATGCCGCTGCTGCTGCCACCGCTGCTGCTGCTGCCGCTGCTGGCGCGCATGCCGCTGCTCGGCGACGCGGACCAAACCCTGCGCTGTCCCGCGCGTGGCTGCTGCGCTGCCCCCTGTGCCTGCCCCCCCGCCGGAGAGTGGCTGTGGTGCCACTCGGTCAGCATGTACTGGCCCTGCGCTGGCCTTGTGCTGGCCTGGCCCCAGCTCTGGCCCTGGCCGCCTCCCCGGCGGGGCAGCAATGCGAGCGCAGCCGTGGAGAACTGCGCGTCGTCTCTGCAGTCCTCGTCTTCGTCGTCGCCCTCCTCGGTGATGCCGTACAGATCGTCTGCGCATGCAGTGTCGGCGCGCGCGTGGGCCGTGTGTTGGTGCGTCACCACAGGGAATCTCTCTCATAGCGTTGGAGCAGCCAGGCCGGGCGTGTGTGCACCTGCCCCGTGCGTGCGCGCGCCATGCGTTCCCCCCCCCCCCCCATTTTCTCCCCTTGCCACGCGACTCACCGCACGCTGCCTGCTCGCTGTTTAGCTCCTGCTCCTGCTCCTGCAGCGCTTGCACCTGCTCCTCCTCTGCTGCCGCTTGCAGCAGCCCAGCGTCATTTACTGGCGAGCCGCTGAAGCTCTCCCGGCCAGCCCCGCTGACGACGACTTCGTAGCTTAAGTCGCAACAGTTGTCGTCCTCCTCCCCCGCGACCACCGTCCCAATGTTGTACAGCCTCCCTGCCCTCCACTGTGCCTTCCCTTTGAATTCCGAGACCACCGGCCAGTCATACGCCTGCCGCGCGTGCCCGCTCCGCGCCCACTCCTCGGCTGTCCGCCCGCCCCACAGGGCTGGTGGGGCAGACGCGTGTGGAGTCGGTAGCAGCAGCGGCACCACCTCGCCACCCTCCTCCTCGGCCTCCACCACCCCCGAGCCACCTCCGCTGCCCGAGGCAGCCGCGGACGCTGGTGGTGGATGCTGCCCTCCCAGGCTGTTGGCCGTGCCGGCCGTGGCAGGAGGACGCTCTGATGGCGGCGCGGCGGGTGCTGATGGCGCAGCAGCAGCGCTCGATGGCGCCTCCCACACGGGCAGGACTGGTGCAGGGCCCGGGAACATTGGCGGCGGCCCCGACCTGCTGCTGCTCCTGCCGCTGCTTACGGCAGCAGCGGCACCCCCGCTGCCGCTTCCACGCACAGACGAGCTGGACGGCTGGCTGCTGCTGGCCCGCCCTCGCGAGGGCGACCGCCCGCCGTGCTTCGGGCTGCGGCTCACATGCCGTGCTCGGCTGCCAGATGGTGAAGATTTGCCGCTGCGAGCTGACGGGGAGGAGGCATCTACGGCGGAGCGTGGGTGTGGGTATGGTGGGCGTGTGGTGGGCGTGTGTGTGTGTGTGCGCGTGTGTGCGTGTGTGCGTGTGCGTGCGTGTGCGTGTGTGTGTGCGTGTGCGTGTACGTGTGCGTGTGTGCGTGCGTGTGCGTGCGTGTGCGTCATCATGTCCTGTGTGTCTGGGTTACCTTGCGAGGGCTCCTCTGGTGGCAGCGGCGGCGGCACGCGAGCCGAAGCAGCCAGCAGTGCAGCCGTGGCACACGCGATCTGCTGTTGCCGCCCCTTGTCCCCCGCTTTCGACAAGTACTCGGTGCCAACCACTAGGCAGGGATCACTCAAGGCAGGGATGTCGCTGCTACTGCTGCGTTTGTTGGGGCATGGGCATGTAATGATTGGGATGGATGGCCTTTGTTGCTTCGCAAAGGCTGCGTTTGCATGGCACAGCATGCCTGTTGCATGGATGATGCATCGACCACACAGTGCATAGGACCCGCGTCCTGATGGACGACCACTACCCCGTCCACGCACGTAACCCAAGCCACCCAACACACACGTTACAGTAACCAAGCAACGCGTTGATGTGATGTGATGTGACGTGCGTGTCGCTCACCTGGAGGCTTCCATGGGAGGTGGCGTGTGATACTCCTGCAGCCTCCGTGCCATGTCTCGCTCTAGCAGCACGGAACGCAGGCTTCCAGCCATCGTGGTTGTGTGTTGCTCCCAGTCAGGTGCGCGCGCGTCAGGTGTTGCTCAACCACGGCCGTACCCGTTGCTGGGCACTACCCAGGAGCGCCCTGTCGTGCAGTCATGATCGCAGCGTTGAATAGTGAGCGAGCATGCCGGAATGGAATGAGTGTGAGAAGTGCAACCTGCAACAGCTCGGAAAAAGCCAGCCAAGATACCATATGGTGGTTGCCTTAGCCCAGGGCCCTCGGAAACTTCACTATCATACATCTTTAGGGAAGTGAATACAGCGGCGAGCGCTCGAGCAAGCGCGCTTTGGTTCAGAAGTCAAAGAGGTTGGTAGGCGAGGCGAGCCTCTCCCCCCCCCCAAGTCGACACACAGCACACGCTATTGTAAGAGCACAAACTGTGTGGTCACACGTGGTCATACGCGTGTCCCTGAGGGACGTTGGGGTGGCGCGGTGTGCTGGGGTCCTGACAGAAGACGTGGCACATCATGTTAAAGGAATAGGGGCTGCCACGCTGTATGCCGAGGAGTGTATCGAAGCGGTGTTCTGTATCAGGAGACGGCAACGGCTGGAGGTAAGTAAGCACACGCGCAGGCACGCATGCACGCATAGCAGGGAGATCTTGAGGGTATCAGTCTGACCCATGGCAAGTGGTAGAGTCATAGAGGCAGCGAGGCAAAGCTTACACCTCACGCGAATCACCGTGCCACAAAAAGAATTCAGATAAGTCGAACAGCAACCAGCGGTGAGAGATCAACAATGCGATGTGTGCACACATACATGTAGGAGAGAATACAAGACAGATTTGGACGGGGAATCAATATTATTTCAGGTCAATGTGGCAAGCCGTGACCAATCAGTGGCACTGCACTGGCTCAGTCATCGTGTGAGGGGGCAGCAGGTGGGTGGCTCATGCGACGACCTGCGACGCAGCCTTGACCACGTCAGCCCACGTGCGAGGACGCGTGGTGGTGGTGGTGTGCGCGCTCATGGGCGCGACAGCAGCAGCAGCCCCGACAGCGCGTCCTCCCTGTGCCACCTTGGTGGTGTGCGCGCCCGTGGCCGGGTTGACGGTGGTGACTGCCTTGCACATCAAAATACAACCGGAGACCACCTCGGCGAACTTGCGCGGCCGGTTCTCGGGGCGCATTCCAATCGATCGCGCGTGCGAGCTGGGCACGGTGGCGGTGTGCGCGCCTGTGGCCGGGTTGGTGGCAGCAACTGTCACGTGCGTCGCACTGCGGCCGGACACCACCTCGGCAAACATGCGCGGGCAGTTCTTGGGGCGCATCTTGATCGTCAGCAAGGGCGAGCTGGGGATGGTGGACGCCACGCTGCACGACGCCGACGGCGTGCACTGCCCACTCTCCGAGCGGGAGGAGTGTGTGTTCAGGTCGTCCACAGAGGGCTCGTTGGACAGGAAGATGCAGCCGGAGCTGTCCTCCGACACACGCGCGCCTACCAGCTCGCCGTCGCTCTCCACGCCAGCGCATCTGGACTCAAGGTGCACCTCGATCCTCGGCGCCGACGAGTCGAACTGGCTGGCCAGCTGAGGCGTGTCCTCGTCCGTCCGGCTCTCCAGGAAGAGAGCCCGCTGCAGCGCATCTACGGCTCCGCCGCTCGAGCTCGTGGGCAAGGCCTCCTTGCTGGAGGGCCCGTCCGTGAGGATGCACACGGCCGCGTCGATGACGATCGTGTCCTTGCACATCACCTCCTGGTCGAACGGCACCACGTGCAGGCACAGCTGCGGCTTGTAGACGATGATGTCCATCTTTGTGTGCTTCTTGGGGATGCGGCAGGGCGGCAGCTCCTGGTCGATCACCGACACAGACAGCGGCCGTGGCACCACGTATGGCGGTGCCATCCACTCGGCGGGGGAGAGCTGCACGATGTTGACGAGCGGCGCTTCATCCACGATGATGTCAGTGCGGATGGCAGCGACGGCGGGTGAGGACTGAGGCGGCGCCACGTGCAGGTGCAGCGGTGGCGAGTACACGATGATGTCCCAGTTCTTGTGGATGGGGCAGGGCTGCCCCTCCTGGTCGATAACCACCATAGACAGCGGCCGCGGCACCACGTACGGCGGTGCCATCCACTCGGTGGGGGAGAGCTGCGCGATGTTGACGAGCGGCGCCTCATCCACGATGACATCAGTGCGGATGGCAGCGACGACGGGTGAGGACTGAGGCGGCGTCACGTGCAGGTGCAGCGGTGGCGCGTACACGATGATGTCCCAGTTCTTGTGGATGCGGCAGGGCTGCACCTCCTGGTTGAACACCATGACAGACAGCGGCTGTGGCACCACGTACGGCGGTGCCACCCACTCGGCGGGGGAGAGCTGCACGATGTTGACGAGCGGCGCTTCATCCACGATGATGTCAGTGCGGATGGCAGCGACGGCGGATGAGGACTGAGGCGGCACCACATGCAGGTGCGGCGATGGCGCGTACACGATGATGTCCCAGTTCTTGGGGACGGGGCAGGGCTGCACCTCGTGGTCGAGCATCCGGAGAGGAAGAGCGCCTGCGTGCGGGAAGAGTAGCGGTTCAGGAGCGTGTGTGGCGGTGTGCATCAATTGAACACTCGGACTGTTCCTGCTGGAGGCAGCAGAGAGCACTGCACCCGCTGGTGTCCCAAGCGTTTACAAATGCGCGTGCGCAGGGGAACAGGCGGTGGTGACGACGTATAAACCAAGAGGCAAAGAGGCAAGAAGCCACGGAGCGATGGACCCCCCCCCCCGCACCTCGCGGCTTGGGAGTTTAATTCGTTACGGATGAAACTCCTGAAGTGGTTGTGGTTGCCAAGGACCGTCATGGGCTCTCGCACGTGGACGTTGGCCAGCTTCTTGGGCGCGCGCGCGGAGGCCGTCATGTGCGCGCTTGCGTAGCCCTCACTTGGGTTGCCAAACTTCCTGCAGCAGGGCAATTTGAAGGGCGTGCGGATGCGTGAGTTGCGCGTGGCTGGGGCGTGGTGGTGGCGGTGGCGTGCTGCGAATCCCCGGTTGCAGTCATTCAGGCCGTTCCCCCCCCCCTCCGCCCATGGACGCTGCCATGCCGTGCCAATCCAGCAGGTGTGCATGCGTTGGCAGGCGTGGGCGGGGAGCTGTAGGTGATGCGTCTTGCGTCGAGGGCCGCATGCTTTGCAGGGGCAAGGAGACACGCACCTCGTGAGATGGATGGAGCGCTGGGCCGTGGAGCACGGAGGCGTCGTTTGCCAGGAGGTGGCACTCGTCGTCGATGACGACAGAGAGAAAGCGGAGGGATCCTGCGAGATTTGAAGACATGTTGCATGTTGGCATTTGACCTGAGGCGGGCGGTCCAACATTCGCGTGCAGGATCCCCCCCTCGGCGTGGCGCACACGCATGGCAGGGAGCAGGCACGTGCATCACGGCTGTATGCAGAGGGAAAGAGGAGGGCAGACAGCGGGCAAGCAAGGCACAGGGCGCACCTGCTCAGTCAGGGCGTCAAGTCAAGAGCGGCGGAGGAGTGCGGCTTGAGGAGGCGACGGGGCGGTAGGCGGCCTTCAGATGACGAGTTCTTGCTGGCACTGTGCAATAATATAAAGCGGGGAAAGAGAGAGCGACGGGAAATAGGAGAGCAACAGTTCACACATATTTCATTCACACTAATGCTGAGTCGTTCCCGCTACAGGCGGCGCCCTAGAGGCGGGGCGTCGAAAAACAAGAAATACATGTCTCATAGCGGTGGCAAACCGGGGGTGGGAGGGCTCAGAGTGGCTGCTTCCGATTCAGAACGTATCTGGAGCAGTGTGCGCAACCCTGAGCACACTCGCCATCGCTGCTCGGCTGTGCCAGTAGTAACCAGCTTACATAAAAAAAATGAGCCCTTGTGGACAAGGCTACAGTCCTGAGGCGGTACGCGGCCAGTGGGGCGCACACAACCTGGCCGGCTTCGCAACAGTGCCGTTCCTCACTGACTGAGCCAGCTGAGCAGCCGCTGGGCAGGCAGCCGCACAGGGTCCCACCACGATGTGTCTCCCACTACGATCGCTACTTCCTGGGCCTCTTGGTGATGCGCCTGGGGCTCACGGGCGGCGGCATCTGCGCCTTGATGAACGCGGTGTGCCCGTCTGCACCGGCAGGGATGACTGGCTACTGGTGGTAGGGGATTCCCACTGTGTATGGGCGGGCCTTACTCCCGACTGCACCCGGCAGGTCCCCTAATGGTGGCAGCAAGTGCTGATTAAAAGCATGTTGCAAGGTTGAGAGGGTTGTGGTGCGTTCGTACAGCTTACAGTACACACCCGCGGGGTGTGGGATTGTGGGAGCTGCCTCGTGACGCGGGCCACCAGCGGCACTTGACGGCACTGAGCAGAACTGCGCAAGCTATCAAATGAAATTGAGCAGCCGCTGCCCTGCCCTTCATGGCAGTCGCCCCGCACGTCCACCGCGTCACGGTTGATCCCGTTTCACTCAAACCGTGCTTGCCTCTCGTCGGTGCCCAGGCTGGGACACAGCGCGCAGTGTCCCAGTGTGGGAAGTGTGGGGGTTCGACCGTGGACGTCCAAAGTAGTGCTGTCCAGAGCAAGCATAGGCGTGTGACTTGGTTTGACTCTGATGTTACAGCCACAATACTTTCGAGAGTTAAGTGTCCCCCGAATGCACGCGTTGTCCCCTCTCGGGTCATGGGTCTTATTGCTACACACAGGTCCTCTGGCAGCGTGCAGCAATGGCACAAGCCCCAGCGCGCGCGATCATCGCCTCCCCCCGATGCCCCGCCCCCTCTCTTCTCTCTATCTGCTTGCTGGCAGCGGGACGGCGCACAGTGGCCTCCAGAGCTCTCTCTTTAGCTCGATCACGTCAAAACAGGCTCGGGGGCGAAAACGACGACGATGCGACGAACACCCCCTCACATGCCGCGGTTTGCCACCAGGTTCGCTACCACGCCCGGGTCTGCCAGCGTGGAGATGTCGCCCAGCTGGTCCTCCTCCTTGGATGCAATCTTGCGAAGAACGCGGCGCATGATCTTACCGGACCGGGTCTTCGGCAGGCCAGGGGCCCTGCGCGAGAGCGTGCGCGTGCGTGCGTGCGCTGCGTGCATGTATGCTGCATGCAAGAGCACCCACCAGCCGTTGCGCATCCCCTACATACAACCACCACGCACACACGCACAACATACGCACACGCACCAGTGGATCACGTCCGGCGCGGCAAACGCGCCGATGTGCCCGCGCACGCTGATGATAAGCTCCTTGCGCAGCGCTTCCCCCGTCTCCACGCCCTCCATCAGCGTCACAAACGCGTAGATGCCCTGCGAGCGCACAACATGCACAGGATTCAGATAGTCTGGGAAGTCTGGGAAAAGCAAGTTTTAAGGGACATCTTGCTGTATCAACAAAACAATGGGAGACAGAGTGTGGATAAGGGCAAGGGCATCTTGATATATCACTAGTTGTTATTCACAACCATGTGACTTGGGGCATGGCAGTCCACACGTGTGTGTACACACACACACGCATACACTCACGCGCGCGTACACACACACCTGCCCCTTGATTGGGTGGTCGAACCCGACCACCGCCGCCTCTGCGCACGCAGGGTGCGCCACGAGCGCAGACTCCACCTCGGCCGTGCCGATGCGGTGGCCGGACACGTTGATCACGTCGTCGACGCGCCCCGTAATCCAGAAATAGCCATCTTCATCGCGCCTGCATCCGTCGCCCTGCACGCGCGCAGGCACAGCACGCGGAGGGCGCGTTTTATGTGGTTCGGGTGGACGCGTGCGACCGAGTTTAGTATAGGGGGTGATCAGCGCGCCAGCCCCTGCTGGCCCATGCCACAAAGGCTAACTGGGAAACGGGAAAATCAGGGGGAACGGAACCGCGACGATTTAGGCCCGAAAAGTGTGAAATCTGCTAAAAGTGTGAAATAGGCGATTTGGGGCGTTTCCTTGCATTTCGGGCACTTCTGTTCCAGTGGTATCCTTAAGGAAACCGAGAATGTCCTGTTTGCCCCCGCATCATTGGAGGGAACATGCCGAATTGCCCCCGCAGAAGGCGTTTTTTTTGCGGAAAAGTGTGAAGACTGTCGAATTTCACACTTTTTGGAGCGAAATTCCCGCGATTCGCCCCCGCAGTTTCCCCCCAAATTTTCCGGTTTGTCCCCGCAGCGGGGGCTGCGAGGGCGCTAAGGACATCACTGTTCTGTTCCCTCAGGTGCGCACCGTGAAGTAGTACCCTGGGAACGGGCCGAAGTACGTCTCCTCGAAGCGCTTGTGGTCGCCGTACACGGTGCGCAGCACGGAAGGCCACGGCTGCTTCATCGCGAGCACGCCCTCGCATGCGCCCTGCACAGCGGGATTTCAGTTTCGGTTTCAGTTTCGGTCTCGATGTCAGTTACTTGGCATGGTCGCTACCGTACACGGTGCGCAGCACGGAAGGCCACGGCTGCTTCATCGCGAGCACGCCCTCGCAGGCGCCCTGCACAGCTGTTTCGGTTTCAGTTTCGGTCTCGATGTCAGTTACTTGGCATGGTCGCTACCGTACACGGTGCGCAGCACGGAAGGCCACGGCTGCTTCATCGCGAGCACGCCCTCAGAACAGTTGAACAGTTGGACTTGCAGTTGGGGTTATTCGGTGCGCAGCACGGCAGGCCACGGCTGCTGCATCAAGAGCACGCCCTCGCAGGCGCCCTGCGCATGCATCGGATCATGTGCGTGTTTTATTCGCATTCCAGCATTGGGGGGGGGGTCCTCACTGTGACCACGCATGCGCATGCATGCCACATGCATGCACGCAGGTGCGTGTGTGCGTTTATTTTTATTTTATGCTCCTCACCGCAAGCTCGTTCCCCTTCTCGTCGAGCACCGCCGGCGCAACGACGAAGAACGGCAGCATGGGCATGCGTCTGTGCATGTGCATGCATGTTGCATGCACTGCATGCACGCGAGTGCGTGTGTTTGCACATGTGTGTGTGTGTGCGTGTGTTTTGGATGCTCTTCACCGTCAACTCGTTCCCCTTCTCGTCCAGCACCGCCGGCGCGACCCCGAAGAACGGCAGCGTCGCACAGCGTGAGTGCATGCATGCCGCATGCATTCATGCGCGCGAGTCAGCGCGTGCGTCCGTATCCGTGCAGGGCTCTCCTCACCGTGAGCTCGTTCCCCTTCTCGTCAAGCACTGCCGGCGCGACGCCGAAGAACGGCAGCGTCGCAGAACCCGGCTTCTCTGGCCACACGCCCGCCAGTGGCGTGATCATGTGTCCGCCCGTCTCTGTCTGCCACCTGGAGGTTGATTGTTTAGCGTTAGGGGTGCAGGTTTTGGAGTTTCAAAACCCCAGAGTTACAAGTTTAAGCGAGCGGCGTGAGCATGTAGCCGCCCAACTATGTCTGCCATTTGCCCTCCTATTCTCCGAGGGGCAGGGGTTGCCTTCTCACTAATATGCAACACTCACCATGTGTCGACGATAGGGCAGCGCGAGTCGCCGACCACCTCGTGGTACCTGCGCACACAGTACAGGGGGGCCTGTGTTACAAGACGCACCGTGAAAAACGAATGCGCACGCACGCACGCACACGCACACGCCCCCCCCCCACACATACTCACCACCGCCATGCCTCCGGGTTTATTGGCTCGCCCATGCTTCCCAGAAGCTTCAGGCACACACCAACACCAACAACACCAGCAGCAAGAAAGAGACATCAGCAAGAAAGCAACAACAGCAGCATCAGCAGCATCAGCAACACGTACACGCACCACCGCCACGCCTCCGGGCGTGTCGGCTCGCCCACGCTGCCCAGCAGCTCCAGGCACACCAACACCAACAACACCAACGGCAAGAAAGCGACAACAGCAAGAAAGCAACAATTACAGCAGCAGCAGCAGCAACAAGCATACTCACCACCGCCATGCCTCCGGGTTGATCGGCTCGCCCACGCTTCCCAGCAGCTTCAGGCTCGACCGGTCGCACGCCTTGACCCACTCGTCGCCCGAGCGCATGAGCGAGCGGATGGCGGTCGGCGCGGTGTAGAACTGTGGGGAGGTGGTGGTGGTGTGTGTGAGGAGAGGTGATGCGGGCTTAGGACCCTGGACTGCATGATTTGGTGTGTTGAGCACGCCTTAACCCACTCGTCGCCCGAGCGCATGAGCGAGCGGATCGCGGTCGGCGCGGTGTAGAACTGTAGGTGGTGGTGGTGGCGGTGGTGTGCGTGGGGAGAAGGGATACGGGTTTAGGCCCTGACCTGCATGACTTGGTGTGTTCAGCACGCCTCGACCCACTCGTCGCCCAAGCGCATGAGCGAGCGGATCGCGGTCGGCGCAATGAAGAGCTATGTTTATAATTTGGGTGCCTTACCGCGGGATTTATTTCTTTTTTTCCTGTTTTGACGTCACTGTTGGCGTGTTTTGACTTTTTCGGCAATACTTTCAATAAATCCAGCTTGCCGGCACGTCCTCGGAAATGTTTAATCGGCAAGGCAAAGCGGTACTACGGTAGTCAGCTTGACACATGCGCACCTGCATGACCTTGAGCTTCTCCACAACCTCCGGGCAGCGCGCGGGCTTCTGGTGCGTCGGCGCGCCCTCAAACATGTTGGTTAGGAGTCCGCCTAGTCAGCCAGTCAGTTATTTATTCGATGTCTTGTCAGTTGCGCGCACCTGCGTGACCTTGAGCTTCTCCACGACCTCCCAGCAGCGTCGGATAGCCTCGCCGCCCCCAAAATCTGTCGGTTAGGAGCCCTCCTAGTCAGCTAGTCAGGTGGATAGTCAGACACTTACCGTAAACTCCATTAGCCTGTACCGATAATTAAGTCGGAGGCCTTCGGTACTCTGAGCCGGTATTGGTATAATTAATTGGTATCGGGGTCAGGTACAATGCTGTCTTACCAAGTAATATTATAATTGTTTCAGCGGAGCAGACCCGAGTTCGATTCCCGAGGGCAACATTTTTGTCACTTTTGCTGTTCAAGTGTAGACGGCCTCCCCCACAGGGCCCTCTCCAAGTTCCCGCAAACAAAAGGACCCCCAAATCGGTTGAGAATGGCTGATCCAGCCTCTGGTGGGGCTGATGAGGACTGGGGCCAGGACTGGGGCGAGCACTGGGGCGAGGACTGGGGCGAGGAGTGCGAGCAAGTAGAGGGCGAGCAAGTAGAGCTGCCGGTTGCGCCCAGCGGCGCGGGAGATGGGAGCCAGACATGGATGAGGGATGGTCTTAACCGCGTGCACGTAGCGTCGGTAGCGTCGGCACTTTGACAACAATCATTTAAACTCCATCGGTACAATCGAAATACTAAAAAAGAATCCTCGCTGCGCTCTGTACTCTCTCCAGAATCAAGTAAAGAGTGTTTTTGGCGGCCATCGGTACAGGCGAATGGAGTTTACGGTAACTAACTAGGCAGTTAGTTGTCAGTTGCGTGCACCTGCGTGACCTTGCGCTTCTCCACAACCTCCAAGAGCAGCGCGCGGGCGTTGTGTCGGCAAAATAGTTGGTCAGGGGGCATCCTAGTCAGCCAGTCAGGTGGATAGTCACTGAACTAACTAGGCAGTTAGTTTGGCAGTTATGCGTACCTGCGTGACCTTGAGCTTCTCCACGACCTCCCAGCAGCGCGCGGGCGTGGGGTGCGTCGGCACGCCCTCGAAAACAACGTTTGTCGCGCCGTTGAGCAGAGGCCCGTACGCGAGGTAAGTGTGGCCTGTGATCCAGCCGCAGTCGGCCGTGCACCAGTACACGTCCCCCCGCTGGAGCTGGAGCACGTACTTGGCGGTGATGGCGGCGTACACCATGTAGCCTCCAGTGGTGTGGAGGACGCCCTTGGGGCGGCCTGCGTGTTGTGTGTGTGTGTCTGTGTGGAGGAGAGGAGAAAGGGAGAGAGAGAGCGTGCATGTAGCCTCCGGCGGTGGAGAAAACCCCTGGGGCGGCCTGCATGTGAGTGTGTGTGTGTGGTCGATTTTACAGTCCGTCGGACGTCTTTGATGGCGCATTAGACCCTAGGAAAGAGGCCGGCAAACCCGACCACACACCTCAAGTATGAATTATTCATCTGTTGAGATTTACCTGTCGATCCACTCGTGTACAGCAGGAACAGCGGGTGCTCCGCGTCCACCCACTCCACCTCGCACGTCGTACCCATGAGCGCAGTCTCGGACTGCCACCAGTGGTCGCGTCCAGCCGTGAACGGCGTGTCTACAGCCGCAAACGCGTTGTCGTTCTCGTACACGAGAACAGACTCGACCTGGGTGTGTGTGCATGCATGTGGTGTGTGCATGTGTGTGGTGAAGGAGGGGGGGCGGGGCGGAATGGCTGTTGGTACTCTGAATGTGCTCTCTCTCCTATTGGGGCTTCTGATCGTGTTCTGGTGATGCTCTGATGGAGCAAAAAGGAATCTGATGATGCTCCGATGGTGCTCTGATGGTGCTGTAATGGTGCTTCTCATGGTGCTCTGAGGGTGCTTCTGATGGTGCTCTGATGATGCCCTGATGATGCTTCTGATGGTGCTCTGATGGTGCTCTGATGGTGCTCTGATGGCGCTTCTGATGTGCTCTGATTACGATTCTGATGGTGCTCTGATGGTGCTCTGATGGTGCTCTGATGGTGCTCTGATGGTGCTGCGGATGATGTTTTGTATGGAGCTCTTATGGCGCTCTGGTGGTGCTCTGATAATGTCCTGATGATGCCTTTGATGGTGCTCTGAGGGTGCATTTGACGGTACTGAAATCGTGTGCACTTGACGGTCCTGTATGGTGCCTTGGTGGTGCTCGTCAGCTAGTCCAACAAACCTGTTCCTCACGCACCGTGCGCCCCGTTGAGGCTCGCCTGGTGCAGATAGCCCTGGCGCTGCTGCCACTGCTACTGCGGGGGCTGCTGCTGCCGCCGCCACCAGCACACACACACACGAACACACACACGCACCGTGTGTCCCGCGGCCGCACACTGCTTCACCGCATCGTCCGCGATCTTCTTGAGGCTGATGGGCTTGGTGCCGCGGCGCACGCCAGAGCACGTGAGGAGCACCTTAGAGGTCGCGTCCTGTGCGGGCAGAGTGTGTGTGCGTGTGTGTGTGTGTTTCAGAGGGGGGGAGGTGTCGAGCGACGACACCGGCCCCTGCAACTTCCAAACACGACAAAGTGCACCCACCGTCCTCCCCTCCCCCCACCCAATAATTCACCACCCCCACCCACCTCCATGCGCCTGCCAGGGCCTCGGCGCTGAAGCCTCTGAAAATGACCGAGTGCACACGCAAGCATCGTGCACCCAACCCCCACACTTATTTGGTATGAATTCTCCACACCTCGCACCCACCTCCATGCGGCCCGCCAGAGCCTCGGCGCTGAAGCCGCCAAACACGACAGAGTGCACGGCGCCGATGCGCGCGCACGCGAGCATCGCGATCGGGAGCTCCAGGATCATGGGCATGTAGATTGCGACAGAGTCGCCCTTCTTCACGCCGCGCGACTTGAGCCAGTTGGCCTGCGTGTGCGTGTGTGCGTGTGTGTGGGTGAGTGGGTGTGCATGTGGGTGGGTAGGTGGGGGAAGGGGTGGTTTTGTTTGGGGGTGGGTGGGGGGGGTGAGGCCAGCTCCAGGACCGTGGGTATGTGGATTGCGACAGAGTCGCCCTTCGTCACGCAGCGCAATTTGAGCCAGTTGGCCTGCGTGTGCGTCAGTGATTTCCTGTTCATGATTTTAGATTAATTATTCCAAAGCCGGTTGTTGCTGTTGGTTTTCTACTTAATCCCTAGATGGGTAGAAAACTGGAGTTTCTGTCGGAAGCTACTTTCCAAGTGTGAAGTGAGAAGTACGGAGCGCGTCTTAATGGTGCTAGCACCACAAGATTCCTATCCGTCTTCTTGGGTCGCTAGCACTGCTCCCTTTTCGGCTTCCAGTTCAGTTGGCAGCCTTTGATCTACCACCCACCCGCCCTGTTGAATCGTGGTGACCCACTGACTTTTGAGTTTGAGCGAGTTAGGCAGAATGATGCCTACCTGCAGAGTCCGGCCGCTCGACATTGGTCGTGGGTGGTGACTGCCATGCCTTACGGCGGGTCACCATCTGTGGTCGGTGGAGGTCAGGCTCTGCCCCAAGCCGTGACCGTTGTCACGCGTGACTGTAATCGTTGTCACGCGTGACTAAAATCAAGCAAACACTACTGAAAGGCTGAGACATAAATTCGACCGCGTTGACCGTTGACCTTCCGTTGACCATTTGTCCTCATACACAGGTAATTTGAAAGCTGTTGATGTGCTGTCTGGCGGGCTTGTCAGACAAACAATCCAGTGGATGGGTTGAGCTGTGTGAAAGGTCAAAGTACAGACGGCATACAGCCAAATGGCTGTGGAGAGCCAAAAATGAAACCACTGCTGTGCGCGTGCGTGTGTGTGCGCGCGTGCGTGCATGTGTGTGTGGTGGTGGTGGTGGTGGGGGGGGGCCAGGCACGCCCTTTCCCCTCGAAACAGACAATCCCCCCCCCACACACACCACCACACACATCCAGTCCGCCCCACACTTACCAGCCTGCACACTTCCTCCAGCGTCTCCGAGTAAGTGAGCGCCTTTTCGCGGTCGGGGTCGTTCCCCTCAAAGAGCAGGCACGCGGTGTTGCCGTGGCCCTCTGCGACGTGGCGGTCGAGGCAGTTGTAGCACCTGGGTGGTGTTTGTGTGTGTTTGTGTGTGTGTGTGTGTGCATGTGTGTGTTGCCGTGGCCCTCTGCGACGTGGCTGTCGAGGCAGTTGTAGCACCTGGGTAGTGGTTGTGAGGTGGTTGTGGGTGGTTGTGGGTGGTTGTGGGTGGCGACGTGACGGTCGAGGCACTTGTAGCAGAAGTCAGTGCGCGCGCACACTCGCACACACACACACACACGCACATGTTGGTCGTGCCTCCCTTGAAGAACTCCGTGTGCACGGGGCCCTTGGTCGAGTCAAAGTTGTAGGAGAAGTGGTCGGCATCCCACTGCGCGTGTGTGGGGTGTGGGTGGGTGGGTGGGTGGGTGCCGGATGTGTGTGTGTGTTTGAGTGTGTGTGTGCGTGTGTTTGTGTGGGTGGGTTCCGGATGTGTGTGTGTGTGTGTGAAAGTGTGTGCCGAGTCAAAGTCGTAGGAGAAGTGGTCGGGATCCCACTGCGTGCGTGCAATGTGTGTGTGCGTGTGTGTGTGTATGTGTGTGTGTGTCTTGTGGGAGGAGTCGTTGGGCTTCGTCTGCGCGCACAGGTGGTGTGGCACACTTTTCCTGCATGTGTTATGTGCGCGTGTGCGGTGTGCGCGTGATACCCTTGCCACGTATGCACACACACACACACCCTTGCCACGTATGCACATGCACACGCACACACACACACCTTCTTCTCCCACGTGTACTGCTCCGCGACCTTGCCCCCCCCCCCACACACACAAACAAGCCCGCACAACTACGTGGGTGTCGGTGGGAGGTTGTTGTTTTGCTGTTTGGCTGTCGGTTGTGGGTGGGTGTTGATGCGGGCGTTTGGGGGGGGATTTCGGCGAGGCTGGTCCACTGCGATAGCAAGGGCTGCACGCTGTTGGTGCGCGTGGGGGGGCACACACACACACGCACACACACAGGCGCAAGCCCCCCCCACACACACACACCTTCTGCTCTCACGTAACTGCTCTTCGACCTCCACACACACACAAAAACAATCCCACACGCACTCGCACACACACACACTACTACTACCCCCCATACATACATACACACACACACACACACTTTCTTCTCCCACGTAAACTGCTCTGCGATCTGGCCCCAGAACCCGGCGGGGTCCTTGATCGAGCGCTCGTACATCTCCTTGTCTGCGTGTTTGAATGTGCATGTGTATGGCCTGGATTCAGTGATTTGTTCTGGTAGTAAGTGTGTGTGTGTGTGTGTGTGCGCGGAGGTCAGGTGACGTTGGCGGGGAGGGGGGGTCCCTGGTCGAGCGCTCGTACATCTCCTCGTCTCCGTGGCACATAGGAGGATATGGCCTGGATTCAGTGATTCGTTCTGGTGGTGTGTGCGCCATGTCGGTTATAGCCGCCGGAAGTGTGGAGCTGCCTTGCGTCACCGCAGGCACCACACATACACACACACACACACTCTCACACGACTCACATTGTGCCATGTCGGTAATGGTCGCCGGAAGTGTCGAGCTGCCTTGCGTCACCGCAGGCATCGCCGTGCGCACGATTGTGGGGCGAGCCACGCGCATGCCGCCGCGCTGGGCAGCCGCCGACACTGCGTGTGTGTGTGTGTGTGTGTGCGTGTGTGCAGGGCCGCCGACACTGCGTGTGTGTGTGTGTGTGTGTGTGTGTGCATGTGCATGTGTGCAGCGTGTGTGTGCAGGGCATGTGTGCGTGCGTGTGTGCGTGTGTGCAGGGCGTGCGTGTGTGCGTGCGTGTGTGTATGAGTGTGTGCATGTGTGTGTGTGTGCGCGTGCGTGTGCATGTGTGTGCCGCGGTTGGGGTTTTAGGGTTTGGGTGTGCGTTCTGATGCGACGATGCGATGTGTGTGCCGGGGGGGAGGGGAGGGGGGAACCGCGAGAGTGGGGGGAGTTTTCTAGTGGGGGTCGCTATTGATACGTTGTATGCACTCTCTACCCATGTTCTAGTGGGGGTCGCTATTGATACGTTGTATGCACTCTCTATCCATGTTAAGTTCATAAGCTCTTCGCCAGGGGCTCCCGCCCTGGCGCCGCTCGATGGCGGACAACCGGGACAACTGCGCTAGGTACTGGGCGGCTGAAAATCTGGAAATTTACCCTGAGCGGCTCTGACGCACAGCGCTACTGGTGAACTGTTCCTGATGGGGCGAGGCTATGTGGCAGATGGGGCAGCGGTACGATGGAGAGCACGATGCACGATGGCGAAAATTGCGGCGAGCATGCACCCCCTCTCACAACGATCGGAACTCAAGCAGATTGCGGCTCCTAATGGTTTACTGTGCCTGGATGGAAGAGAGAGACGGATGGCGAGAAATTGAGAAACATGGGAAGCGAGGCACATGCGGCTAGGCTTTGTGAGGAGGTTGCGGCGCAGGGGTTCCCTGCCCCAAGGCGCAGATTATTAGATGGCGACGCGATCGATGCACCAGCCGTGCGGCATGGGGTGAGGCGAGGCCCCACCAGCGGGCGGGCACCATAATGGAGATGGCGGCTAAGAACGGGGAATGCGGCTACCGGGGATGAGGCTACGGGTTATGCATGCCAGGGGACGGCGGACAAGGCTAATGCGTCACGGCGCATGGGTAAAGAACGGGGAATGAGGCTACGGGAGCTGGCGGGCGCGGCGCGCGCATGGCGCGCGCGGCGCATGGGGGTTGCATGGCGGCGCTCTGCGCGTGCATGCATGGAGGAGATTGCTGGCGGGCATGGAGGAGCTTGCTTGAGGGCAAACAGGAGATTGCTCGCGGGCGTGGAGGAGATTGCAGGCGGGCATGGAAGCGGATGGCGAGAAATTGAGAAACATGGGAAGCGAGGCACATGCGGCTAGGCTTTGTGAGGAGGTTGTGGCGCAGGGGTCCCTGCCCCAAGGCGCAGATTATAGATGGCGCAGCAATCAATACACTAGCCCTGCGGCATGGGGCGAGGCGAGGCCCCACCAGCGGGCGGGCACCACAATGGAGATAGCGGTTAAGAACGGGGAATGAGGCTACAGGGAGAGGATACGGGTTACAGATGCCAAAGGGGACGGCGGAACAAGGATCAGCCATAGGTGTCACTGGGAATGGCTAAAGAACGGGAATGAGGCGGGTGGTACGGGTGCTGGCGCGCATGGAGCGCGGCGCGGCGCATGGAGATCGCATGGCGGCGCCCATGCATGGACGAGATTGCTGGCGGGCATACAGGAGATTGCTGGCGGGCATGGAGGAGATTGCTGGCGGGCATACAGGAGATTGCTGGCGGGCGTGGAGGAGATTGCTGGCGGGCATGGAGGAGATTGCTGGAGCCAATGGCGGCGGCGGGACTAGTAGTAGAACACAGGCGCACACAAACAATGCGTTGCTGTCACTACCTGGGTGGTATAGGGTGGATCTGGGGGCCCAGTGTCCTGTCTAGGTCCAGTGCGTGCGCGCGTGTGGGGGTTTACCCTCACCCCTACCAGGTAGCCAGCCAGTTTCCCACTGAAACTGAATTTAAGGTGTAGGGCGCTAGCGCCGACACCGGTCTTATACATCATTACTGGTGTCACACAGACTGTAATATCCATCATCATTGACGGGGTCTGTGCTACCGGTCGCGGGTGTTTGGAGGTATCGGACGTTGGGCGTGCGTGCGTGCGTGCGTGACCCCAGCACCACCGCACCACCCCAGTGTCTCTCGTTGCACGTGTATGATCACGTGCAGTTTGAGTGTGTGCAGGGGCGTGTGTGAGTGTGCAGTGCAGGGAGTTGGCCAGCGTCACCCACATGTATGCAGTGCAAAAACAAGTATTGTACTCACACATTAGGACACCATTACCACATGTACACACACACGCCCATGAGCGTAGCTGCGGCCTTAATCCCAAGGCGATTTGGGATGGGGGGGAGGCGGGGGAGACACAAACGTGTGTCTGCATGGTTTCAGGGTCAGGGTCCGACACAGTTACGCAACCAGCCGCCGGGTGCACCGACACATACACCGACACATCCTGTGGCTGCATGCAACTGCACACCATGCTCACCCCTGTGTGCGCCGCCGCCGTGTGCGCCTCCCACGACAGGCCTTCCGACGCCTCGCAAATTCATGCTTCTCCTTCCGCTGTCTCCACTGCCTCCAGAGGTATTTGCCTGTCCAGTTCCCGAAACCTTCGTTTGTGTGTGGTCGTGTGTGTATTAGGGGCCAGCAGGGGGGGGGGTGCGCAGTGACGCATGGGGTTCCCCCCCACACAAGCCTCCCACACAAAAACGCCAACGTGGCAGCTCCACACACGGCGGGCCTCTGTTCGAACGCGTGGCAACATGCAGTGCTCATCGGATCTGGCGAGGGGTCGGGCAGTGTCCCACGGGCTTGGGCGTCGCCAGGTGCTGGTGCCAAGGTGCGTGCGCCGATGCTCGCCCCCAGCACGCATGCACGCGCCCAGCGCCATCAGCATGTGAAGCCGATCACTATGGCACTGGCCGATTGCATGCCGCGCGTGCATGCGACGTGGATGGGAGGCTGCATGGCTACCTCTCATGCATGCATGCATGCATGCACTGTGCGCGCCCCACCACTCAGGGCCTCCCAGGCCGCGCCCAAGTCTGCCAAGGACGGGAAGGGCAAGCGCGATGCCAAGGGTGAGGAGGAAAGGCGGCAGGGCCAGCTGTGTGCATCCGCGCGGGACCTGTCACTGCACGCACCACCGGCAGCATCGCAAGGCACGCTGCTGCCCCTCCCCCTCCCTCCCCCCTCGCACACACCCACACCCATACACACGCGCATCCACGCATCCCACCACCATGACCGCCACCCCGACCCGTAGCTGCAACAGAGCCGGCAGCGGCCGCCCTGCCGAGCGTCTCCGAGATGCGGCAGCGGCTCACGCTCTACAACACGCTCACGCGCTCCAAGTCACACTTTGCGCCGCGCCCACACAAGGGCGACACGGTGCAGATGTATGTGTGCGGCGTGACGGTGTATGACTACTCGCACATCGGCCACGCGCGCGTGTACGTTGCATTCGACGTGCTGTACCGCGTGCTGCAACACCTGCAGTACGACGTGCAGGTGTGTGGATCGTGTGACTGCATGGCTGATGCAACCCGTAACAACCGCCGCTGGCTGTTGCGGCTGTTGCTGCTGTTGCTGCTGTTGCTGCTACAAGTACGACGTGTAGGTGTGGATCGTGTGAATGCATGGCTGTGCAACCCGCAACAACCGCTGCTGGTTGTTGCGGCTGTTGCGCTGTTGCGGCTGTTGCGCTGTTGGCTGTTGCGACTGCAACACCTGCAGTACGACGTGCAGGCATGGATTGCGTGAATGCAGGCTGATGCAACCCGTAACAACCGCTGCTGTTGCGGCTGTTGCGGCTGTTGCGGCTCCTGCTTCTGTTGTTGCTCGCAGTGTGCGCGCAACGCCACCAGCCGGGGCTCTGATGGCTGACCGCAACAACGCCTGGGTTGATGCGGCTGTTGCGCTGTCGCAGCTGTTCCGGCTGTCTTGCTTGCAGCAGCAGTTTTTCCCCCTCAACACCTGGTTGGTTGCGGCTGCTGCTCGCAGTACGTGCGCAACTTCACCGACATCGACGACAAGATCATCGCGCGTGGGAACGAGCGCGGGGAGGACCCGCTCGCGCTCTCGCGGAGGTTCATCACAGAGTTTCATAAGGTGCGCGGAGGCGATGAGGAGGCTGCGGGGAGGGGACAAGGTTCAAGAGAGAGTTGTGTTACAAATCCACAGGCGGCAGTCACAATCAGTTCCAAAGATCCAGCTGGACTATCAGACAGCAGGCACAAGGCCCACCCAAAGGTCGAGCTACAAAAGTAGCCCACGGTAGCGCCACCCACACGAGGTGGCGGGCGCCAAGCAAGTAGCGCCGCAAGCCAAGCACCAAACTCAGCGCTGAAGCAGCCGGAGGCAGACCCCAGGTATAACCGGCTGTTAAGTCAGGACCATAAAGGGACCAAGAAGGCCCACCCCCAAGCACCCGAAAGCGGCCAAACACGGCACCCGCCGCGACACAATCCACTCATGGGTTCAAGTGTGGAGGGGCTGCGAGAAAGGGGCGGGCTCGCACTCTTTTGGCACTTGATCACAGAGTTCCATACGGTGCCAGGAGGCACTCAAGAGGGTCAAGGCCTTGGGGGGGTTGACTGGGGAGGGTGCTTTCACACCCCACACCGCGCCACACCCCACACGCCAGGACATGGCAGCCATCGGTCACCTCGAGCTTAAGCCTACCGATTTCATCCCGCACCCACCCACCCTACTGTGCAACTTTGAACCCCCCTCCCCCATAAAAACCTTAAACCCCAAACTCTGGACTCCCCACCCGTCAAATAATACCGCAGGACATGGCCGACATCGGTTGCCTAATGCCCACGCTCGAGCCCAAGGCCACCGACTCCATCCCGCACCCACCCTCCTATGCAACTTCGAACCCCCCTTCCCCCCCCCCTCCCCGCCCGCACACAAACCTTGAACCCCAAAATCTCAACTCCCCACCCTCTCCCACCCCCCACATAATACCCCGCAGGACATGGCCGACATTGGTTTCCTACCGCCCACGCTGGAGCCCAAGGCCACAGACTTGATCCCGCACCCACCCTCCCTCCTATGCAACTTTGAATCCCCCTGCACACAAACTCTAAACCACAAATTCTGAACTTCACACTGTCTCCCCACCCGTCATAATAATACCGCAGGACATGGCAGCCATCGGGTGCCTACCGCCTACACTCGAGCCCAAGGCCACAGACTTTATCCCCGAGATGATCGTGACGATTCAGAAGATCATCGCAAACGGGCACGCTTACACGGTCGAGGGGGACGTGAGTGTCGCTTGGTGTGTGTGTGCTTGTGTGTGTGTGTGTGTGTGTTTGTGTGCACCTTGCACGTGTGTTGGGTGGATGGGTGGGACAGGCTTCTAACCCTTAAACCATGGGCCACGCCATCTTGGGGGAATGGTGGCTCAACCCGGGCCGCGCGGCTCTCTCCCCATTCTCAGCGCGACGGAGGCGTTTTTTTTTGCGAAAAGGGTGTGAAAATGTCGATTTCACACTTTTCGGGTCGAAATTCGCGCAATCTCAACTCGACACGCCAGCCCCAATCGGCCGAACTCAACCCGAAAGTGCACTTTGTCGGGTTGCGGGTTGGCTAACGGAAACACTGCCTCACGCATGGACGCACCAAGCGCGCGTCGCAGCAGACCACTCCGTGTGGTGAGTGCACCCTGGTCGACACGCTGCCCGGCTACGACCGCCTGTCGGGCAACACCACCCCACCACCGTGACCACCCACCACTCCATCGCCCCCTGTCGCCTGCATATTCTCCGCGACAACTCTACTTTGAGGTTGACACCCTGCTAGGCTTTGGCCGCCTGTTTGACCGCCAGCAGGACGACAACCCACGTCCATGACAACGTACACTCCACTGCCCCCTGTTACCTGCATCGTCTCCCCAATAGGTCTCCTTTGAGGTCAGCACCCTGCCAGGCTACGGCCGCCTGTGTTGATCGCCAGCAGGACGGCCACCCACGTCCATGACCACCCATTTCTTTACCCCCTGTCATCTACATTGACTCCCCGACAGGTCTACTTTGAGGTCGCCACCCTGCCAGGCTACGGCCGCCTGTGTTGACCGCCAGCAGGACGGCCACCCACGTCCATGACCACCCGTTTCTTTACCCCCTGTCATCAACATTGACTCCCCGACAGGTCTACTTTGAGGTCGCCACCCTGCCAGGCTACGGCCGCCTGTGTTGACCGCCAGCAGGACGGCCACCCACGTCCATGACCACCCGTTTCTTTACCCCCTGTCATCAACATTGACTCCCCGACAGGTCTACTTTGAGGACGCCACCCTGCCAGGCTACGGCTGCCTATCTGGCCGCCAGCAGGACGGCCACCCACGTCCATGACCACCTATTTCTTTACCCCCCGTCATCTTCATTGACTCCCCGACAGGTCTACTTTGAGGTCGCCACCCTGCCAGGCTACGGCCCCCTGTGTTGACCGTCAGCAGGACGACAACCCACGTCCACGACCACCGACCACTCCATTACCCCCTGTCACCTGCATTGACTCCCCGACAGGTCTACTTTGAGGTCAACACCCTACCAGGCTATGGACGCCTATCTGGCCGCCAGCAGGACGACAACCGCGCCGGCGAGCGCGTAGATGTCGACACGCGCAAACGCGGTGCGGAACATTGCATGCAGAGAGAGAGAGAGAGAGAGACAGAGACAGAGACAGAGAGAGAGAGGGAGGGGGAGGGAAAGAGAGAGAGAGATATTGTTACAGATAACTGTGGAACGGCAGACCTTGACAGGCTGTTTCTGCACACACGCACACGCACGTACACACGCACGGACGAGCGCTAACGAGCGCGTTGACGTGGACACGCGCAAGCACGGTACGGGGGCCTTGTCCACATGAATATGCCATTAAAGGCGTCCGGCGGACTGTAATTTCGACCACACACACACACACACACACACACTCACGCGCGCGCACGCGTGGTCGCTTGCTTGCTCAGTGCATGGGCGAGCGTGTCGACATGGACACGCGCAAGCACGGTGCGCACCTATGCATGCAGAGAGAGAGAGAGAGAGGGAGAGGGGGGAAGGGAAAGAGAGAAATTTCCATATAACTCTGGATTGACAGACGTAGATAGGCTGTTTCTGAACACACGCACATGCACACACACACACACACCGATGAGCGCGTCGACATGAACGCGCAAACAGGGTGCGGAACTGTGTGTGTGTGTGCACACGTGATCACCAGTGGTGTCATTAGCGCCCCCGCAGCCACCGCAGCTCCCGCTGCGGGGGCAAACCGGGAAACTTTGGGGGAAACTGCGGGGCGATTCGCGGGAATTTCTCTGAAAAGTGTGAAGTTCATTGATTTTCACACTTTTCCGCGAGAAATGCCGCAATTCGGCATGTTCCCTCCTGTGTTGGGGGGCAAACTGGACATTCTTGGTCCCCTTAACGACATTACTGGTACACACACACACACATACACACAAACACGCCGCTCAACAACGGGTCGTAGCTTCCCCCTTCACCCCCAGTTACAGTTACATGGCATTCCAGCTAACACAACACTAGTCCCAGTGCCACCGCCCTGTGAAGGACGATAGCCACCAGCCGGTTACCTGCCGTCTAGACTACCGCTCCCGCCGGCTAGTTTAGACCCAAACAAGTCCCTGAGGGACATGTCTGGCAAGGAGCGTATAGGAAAGGACCGTCCTCCTCCTGGCCTTTGAGGCCAACCACGCCGGCTGTGCCGACTGGCGGCGCTGAAGCAGAAAAGTCCCCGCCTGGCATGGTGCATGGTTGTCCAACTCCATGCATGGGGCTCTGCCTGCGCCCCATGCGTCATGCATGGCCAGGTCCCACCCTCCAGGGGGGCCTGGGCAAACAGAGTCGTCATGGCAGGCTGCCTGAAGACCAATGCCGCCGCCAGTCACCGGCAGACGAGTGCCCCCGAGGGTGAGCGCGGTGACAAAAGCTGCGATGGTGAAGCGGATAAACTCTGTTGTTGCCTCGGCGGTCACCACCTTCACCCCCAGTTACAGTTACATCGGCTTTCCAGCAAAGACTACCTTCACCCCGAAATTTGCAAAAAGAACATGCAGTCGTACAGCATCACGAAGGAGTGTCAGAGGGGATTGATCACAGCGACTTGGGGACGGGGGGGGGGGGGCGCGGGATTCAGCGCACGAGAGAGAGGCGCTCGATTCTGCGGGTACGCCCACACTCTCGCAAACAAACCTTTGCCCCGGCCCACGCCTCCCCCCCCCCCGCACCCTTCCATACCCACCCACCCATGCCTCCACGCACCCACCCACCCACCACGCTCAGGTCCCGCTGACTTTGCTCTCTGGAAGTCCGCCAAGCCTGGGGAGCCGAGCTGGGAAAGCCCCTGGGGGCAAGGGCGCCCGGGGTGGCACATTGAGTGCAGCAGCATGATCGGGGAGGTGCGTGTGTGCGTTTGCGTGTTGTGTGTGTGTGTGTTCGTGTGTGTGTGTGCGTGTGTGTGTGCGTGTGGGTGGGTGGCATCCTGAGTGCAGCAGCATGATCGGCAGTAGATTGTGTGTGTGTGTGTGTGCATGTGTGTGTGTGCGTGCGTGTGTCACCTTGAGTGCAGCAGCATGACCGGCAGTTGTGTGTGTGTGTGTGTGTGTGTGTGTGTGCGTGCGTGTGTGTGTGTGCGTGCGTGTGGCACCTTGAGTGCAGCAGCATGATTGGCAGTGGTGTGTGTGTGTGTGTGTGTTTTGTGGCACATTGAGTGCAGAAGCATGATTGGTAGTGTGTGTGTGTGTGTGTGTATGTGTGTACATACACACACACGGCAGGTCATGGGCGACGTCATCGACATCCACGGGGGCGGACGCGACCTCTTGTCCTCCCCCCCCCCCCCCCGCACACACACGCATGCACACACACACACACACACACACACACACACACACACACGGCAGGTAATGGGCGACGTCATCGACATTCACGGCGGCGAATGCGACCTCGCGTTCCCGCACACACACACACTCAAACACACACACACACACACACGCCGGTCCTCCGCACACACACTCAGGAAATGGGCGGCGTCATCGACATCCACGGGGGCGGACGCGACCTCATGTCACCCCCCCCCCCCGCACACGCACGCACACGCACGCATGCACGCACACACACACACACACACACACACACGGCAGGTAATGGGCGACGTCATCGACATCCACGGCGGCGGACGCGACCTCGCGTTCCCACACACACACTCAAACACACACACACACACAAACACACGCCGGTCCTCCGCACACACACTCAGGTAATGGGCGACGTCATCGACATCCACGGGGGCGGCCGCGACCTCGTGTTCCCGCACCACGAGAACGAGCTCGCGCAGTCGCGTGCGGCCGCGGGGCCGTGCTGCGGATGCGGCAGCAGCGCAGCGCACACACATGGAGGAGAGCACGCCGACGCCTCGCGCGACGACGGCGACGGCGGCGCTTCCAGCAGCCGCAGTGGCGGTGGCGGTGAGGATAGCCAGCATCAGCAGCAGGGCAGCCAGCAGCAGCAGCAGGAGCAGCAGGGCCAGCAGCAGCAGCAGCAGGAGCATGGCAGTGGCAGCGGCAGCGGCGGTGGGAGCGACGAGTTTGTGCGCTTCTGGCTGCACAACGGCTTCGTGAACGTCGATTCGGAGAAGATGTCAAAGAGCCTCGGCAACTTCTTCACGATCCGTGAGGTGGGTGTTTTTTCATGGCAGGAGATGCACTGAGGCCCCCTGTGTATCGGGGTTCTATACATCCCTGCTCATCTTTACAAAATGTGTGTGTGTGTGTGTGTGTGTGTGTGTGCGTGCGCGTGTGCGTGCGTGCGTGTGTGTGTGGGTATGTGGGTGTGAGCGCGTGTGTGGGTGGGTGGGTGGGTGGGTGCATGTGTGGGTGCGTGTGCGTGCGTGTGCGTGTGTGTGTCGACTCGGGAGAAGGCGTCAAAGAGCCTCGGCTTCTTCACGATCCGCGAGGTTGGTCGTTTTTTGAGGCGCAATGGTTCCCACTAGGCCTGCTTATAATGTCTACCCCATCTCGACGCAAGGAGTCTTTATTCAAGTCGTATACGCGGGGAATGCCGCAGCACGGTCGCCCACCTCACCAAACGAGTCGCCATGCCTCGCCACCACTGCCTTGGCCTGGGCCTGCGCCTGCGCCAGCGCCTGCGCCTGGGCCTAAGCCTGTCCCTCACATTGCCTGCGCCTGTGCCAGCACCGATGCCTCACGCTACCGACATTCCTGCTTCCTTTCACTTCCAAAAGCAGTCAGTCCAACAAATCGGCACGACAGCACTTGCAAGCTTAATTCATACGAGCGCACGCTGTTGCGAGAATGCCTCACGCTTTGGATCCAGCCACCCAGGCGTCAACAAACTCGAGCCGCCGAGCCGTGCCTGGCACCAAACGCGCACCGCTCGCCTCGTTGCACGCAGGCCATCGCAAAGTACCACGCACCCCCCCCCCACACACACACGCGCACGCCCTCACACACACACACACACACACCACACACACAAGCACCATTACACACTTGGTGGCTGACTGCGTGCCCGTGCGCCCCGCTGTCGCTGCCTCGTCATCGTGCGCACCCGAAGCCAACAACCTCCCCGCAACGCCTTGCACACACATGCAGGCCGTCGCAAAGTACCACGCGCTCGCGCTGCGCTGGTTCCTCGTGTCAACGCAGTATCGGCAGCAGGTGGGTGGAACTGCCCAGACAGACAGCTGAGGGTGTAAGGCTCGCAGCTGGCGCTCCCATGTACACGCACACGCACACGCACATGCACACACACGCGCACACACACACGCACACGTGCACACACACACACACACACACGCTTACACTCACCCACCACACACCACACACCACCACCGTCACCATCACCTCCACCCACCAGGTCAACTACACGCAGCGCGCGCTCGAAGAGGCGTCCGACCGGCTCTACTACCTGTACCAGTCTGCGCTTGACATTGGAGGCGAGCTCGATGCGCAGGTAAGAGGCCATTCACCCCTAGTGTGGGTCCGTTGGCACGAGGCAGCTCACGAGGCAGCTTTCTCGATTCCACGCCCCGAGGGAACGCACTGTAAACAGCCCATGGGCACGTATGCCTGCGTGTGTGTGTGTGTGTGTGTGTGTGTGTGTGTGTGTGTGTGTGTGGTCTGCGTCACCTGGCCAGCCGCTGACACAACTCGCAATGCCACCACCATCCCCACTGCTCGTCACTGCGCCGCATTGACGAGCAGCGTCACCTGGCCAGCCGCTGACAAGACTTGCTTTGCCACCGCCATCACCACTGCTCGTCATTGCGCCGAGTTTATCGCGGGCTGAGGACCAGCTGCTGACGGCACTCTCGCACTGCCACCGCCACCGCTCCCCACCTCACATGGCGACGCGCCTGCCGCCTGCCGAGTTTGGCGCGGGCTGTGGGCGCTCACACAGCAGCTGACAACACACGCACTGCCATCGCCACTGCCCCCCACCGCACAGGGCGACGCCGGCGCGTCCATGCCCGCGCTTGCTTCCGCCGAGTTAAGCTGTGGGCGCTCACACAGCAGCTGACAACACTAGCACTGCCATCACCGCTGCTCCCGCTCACTGCTCCCCGCCAACAGGGCGCGGGCCCTCGCACAGCTGCTGACAGAGACTCTCATTCGCACCGCCACTGCTCCCACCCATTGCTCCCCGCCAACAGGGCGACGGTGGCGCGACCGTGCGCGCGCGTCTGCCGCCGCTGAGCTTGGCCCTCTCACAGCTGCTGATGGCACTGCCAACGCCACTGCTCTCCACCGCACAGGGCGACGCCGGCGCGACCGCGCGCGCGTCCGCTGCCGCCGAAATTGGCGCTGGGACCGGGCCGGGCGCGGCGCTGCTCGGGGCCGCGACCGGCTGCCTGCTCGACGACCTCAACACGCCAGCGGCCGTCGCGGAGCTGAGCGGGCCGCTCAAGGCGGCAAACGACCTGCTGACGACCAAGGTGTGTGTGTGTGCGTGTGGGTATGCGTGTGCGTGTGCGTGTGGATGTGGGTGTGAGTGTGGATGTGGGTGTGGGGGTCGTCGTCATCACCGGAAGTGCAACGCAACGGGAGCGCCTAGACCCTGCGTAAAAACACAAGACCCGGATAGGCATTCAGCCAGCAAGGCCATAACACACAGCCCCCCAGCACAGTCCCCAGTTGTGACGAACCGCAAATAACTTCTACCCCGTGTGGGTGTTGGTGTGGGTGTGGGTGTGGGCGTGGGTGTGCGTGTGCGTGAGCTGGGTGTGCCGAATGCCACTGGGTGCTGCTGCTGTGCAGCTTTTTCGATAGGTGCCCCTGGGCCGGCTACCTGGATGCTGCTGCTCTGATGTAGCCTTGCTGATTGGGCCCCCTATAGCTAGGCTTGACCCCATCCCATGCTGCCGTGTGCGTGCGATCCGCGCCATGCATGCGCAGGCCGGAAGGAAGCGGCCCGACCGCCTGCCGCAGCTGGCCGCCCTCGAGCTCGGCATCGCCGCCATGCTGCGGCTGCTGGGCCTCGCGCCCGGGCAGGCAGGCGGAGCTGGCGCAGGCGCAGGCACGGTGGGCCCCCTCGACGCGTCGTCCGTTGAGGGCGCCCTGCAGCAGATGCGGTCGCTCGCGCTGGCACGCGCCGGGCTCACAGAGGCCGACGTGGCGGCGAGGCTGGCCGCGCGGTCCGATGCGCGCGCGGCCAAGGACTTTGCGTCGGGCGACGCGATCCGTGACGAGCTCGCGGCGTCGGGCGTAATGGTCATGGACACGCCGGGCGGGAGCAGCTGGAGGCCGTGTGCCGTGGGCGGCGACGGCATCGGCAGCGGCGCACCGGCCAGCTCATAATTAAGAGCCTGGCTACCCTAGCTAGTAGGAGCGTCTGGAAAAGTATGAACCAAAGTGTGGACCAAAATGTGGATCGCATCCAGATCTGATTTGTATGTCGCGATTTTCGTCTAGTTTTCAACTTCATGGCTCTGTTTGATCAATCAATCGGATCAATCCGATCGGATCAATCCGATCTCACTCCATCGAGTGCGCTCGAGTGCACCGACGACACATTTAGCTTGCGCCCGCCGCCGGCTTTTTAAAGCTGCGCCCTGGTGCCATCCCTCCGCTGGTGCGGCTGCTGGGGCGTGGATGCACAGTGGCAGGGCAGCACAGTGCGGCGTGCGCGCTCAGCTGGCTCGCTGGGCTGGCGGCGAATGCTGCCACGATCGCTGCAGCCGGTGCCATCCCTCGCCTGGTTCAGATGCTGGGCTCTGGATCTGCGCCTGCCACGCAGGAGATTGCGTCACTCGTGCTGAGCCTGCTCGCCATGCACGCTGACAGCAGCACGGCCACGATCGCTGCTGCCGGCGCCATCCCTCTACTCGTGCCGCTTCTCGAGGCCCACTTGTGCACCCACGTAACTGCAGTCGCGACTCTCAACTGCCTGTCTCAGGACGCTGCCAACCACGCCACCATCGCTGCTGCTGGTGCCATCCCTCCACACGTGCGGACGCTGGGGCTGGATCTGCAGACGTCCGCAGACGAAGTGTGGCAGGCAGCTGGAACGCTGCTGCACCTCGCTCTCAACGCCGACGTTGCCGTCGCCGTCACTCTCGCTCATGCCATCCCTCCGCTGGTGGCGCTGCTTGGGTCTGCGTCAGACCGCAGAGTGCTGCAGGCAGTGACTACGACGACGGTCGCGAGGTAGCCATGAATCCCTGGATTGCAAATGTTCCAATTCCACCACACGCCATCAAAAAATGCTCATTTTCCGCCCACAATAGCTGCCTTCCGTTGCCCCCAGAAGACAGCTATTTCACCTCCACGGGAAATCGCCGTTTCCGGCGTCGTCCCGCGACTGGTGCACCTGCTGCGGCCCGACTCTCCAGCGGTGGTGCAGCAGAGAGCGGCAGGAGTGCTGTACAACCTTGCTGTGATGGATGATGCCAACAAGGGCACGACCGGTGCTGCTGGTGCCAACAAGGACAGGATCGCTGCTTCTGGCGCCGTGGCACCGCTGGTGCAGCTCATGGGGCGCCACGACTGTCCGGGTGCTTTGAGCACACTCGTCATGCTCGCTGTCGGCGGCCATGCGGACGCCGTCGCTGCTGACACTGGCGCCATTCCTCTGCTGGTGCAGCTCATGGCGCACGGCGCTGACCCGTCTGCCTCAGGAGGAGCGCTGTCGGCAATTAGCGACAGCAGCCCCGCATCAGCCGCTGCGGTCCACGCTGCCTTTGCGGACAGCCGTGCTGAGACGCAAGGGCTGCTGTGGAAACAGTTGGCGCTGTGAACACTTGTGCTGTTGTGCTGTCGTGGCGGACCGGACCGAAAAGGTCCGGCGGACCTCGCCCTGAAGGCACGCGTCCACCTCGCACACGCATGGTCTTGGATGTATGTCGGTTATGCCTGAGTTGTACCACTTTGACTGCTTCAGGGTGAGCGTGGCGCCTATCTACCGAGGTGCTGGAGGGCTTGGAAAGCTGTTTGCTTGGCCCGCCCACGTCTGAGCGGGTGTGGGTGGTGTTACGGTGGGGGTTGCAACCCCCCTTTTGACCTTTGTCGTTGGTGGAGAACAGCCGATGTTTGCTGTTGACTTGGCGAGCAGTGTTTCCGTTTGCCCACCAACCCGCAACCCGACAAAGTGCACGCTCGGGTTGAGATTGGCGGATTCGGGCTTGCGCATCGGGTCGAGAGTGCGCGAATTCCGACCCGAAAAAGTGTGAGAATCGAAATTTCCACACTTTTCCCGGCCAGATTTTTCCTTCGTCGGGTTGAGATTGGCAAAAGGAGCGTGAGGCCCAGGGTTGAGCCATCATTTTTCCAAGATCCTTTATGGAACCACTGTTGGCGAGTCTCCTGGTTTTGCAGCCCCGGAGGAACCCCAGGGCATGAGTTAAGGCCTAGACCAGAAGTAAAGTGAGGTTATTCAAGCCTTAAAAGAGAGCCCACGAGCCCGCTGCAAGCGCCAGCCTGCCCTGCGTTGATTGATCCTGCTGGGGTCCCCCCCCCCCTAGGGGTTCCCCCCCTCCCCCCTCTGATTTTTTGCCTTGTTGGAGAAAAGCCAAAGCCAAAGCCGAATCCGAAGCCAAAGCTGTTTGCCTTGGCCTTGGCCTTGGCGGGGTGGGGTCTCCTGGTTTTGCAGGTTTAAATGCCCAGGACCCTTGGAAAGTGTGAGTTACGGGCTACACTAGAAGTTGAAGGGGCAGGCCGCGTCATGCTTTCATTGATTCTTCTGGATCTTTGGCCCTGGCACGAGTTGGTACAACTTGTTTGCTGTTTGCATGTGCTGTACGCGTGCACGCGCAGACAGAGATGCGCGTTACTGACGTTTTGGCTCCTTTCAACTTGAACCCTGAACCACCTGCCCCCCCCCCCCCTCCGACCGACCACTCCACCGACCACTCCACCGGCTACGATGCTCTGCGCCGCCCGGCGCGTGATCCCATCCGCTGCCTCTGGCTCCCTCCGACACCGCCTTGCGCCGCGCATCATCCCCCAGCGCACCGCAGACCGCTCGATCGCCATGAAGTCTGGACAGAAGACAGTCCTCGTTCCTGTGGCTGATGGGAGCGAGGAAATGGAGGCAGTGATTACGATCAATGTCTTGCGAAGGGCTGGCTCGCTCGTGACGGTGGCATCTGTGATGCCAGGCTCGCTGCAGGTGCGATGAGAAGCAAACATACATACGGACGCGGGGACAAGGCACAGGACGTGTGCACGCACTCAAGCAGGGGCACACAAGCGCGCCGCCCATGCGGCACGGCATGCGCCCATGCGAGCTGCCACACGCACAAGCACGTACACACGCACATGCACGTGCCCTGGGGCATGCGTGCACGCACAGGTCAAGTGTGCACGCGGCACCAACATCGTCGCAGACTGTATGATCGCCGAGTGCGCAAACCAGACGTTCGACCTGATCGCGCTGCCGGTACGTCGGCCGTGTGTATGTGTATGTGAATCGAGGGGGGAGGCAGCAGCGGCGATGCCATGCAGCTGGCACACACACGCACGTCAGCTCGGTTCAGCACTGCCCCAACTGAAACCACCAACCAACCTCGCAACCACCCAACCGCACGCACGCACGCACGCACGCACTTGCACACACACTCACGGGACACTGATACTTTTGGGTTGGTGTCCTACGTGCGGTTTAGGGCAGTCTAGACGGCGGGAGCGGTAGTCCATCTGCCGGGAGCCGGCGGTTCTCTAGTACACGTAAGTGGGCTGGAGTGATTGGCGGGTGATCCCTAGTAGGGGGACCACAGGGGGTTCCCTGCCCCAAGGCGCAGATTACAGATGGCGCAGCAATCAATACACTAGCCGTGCGGCATGGGGCGAGGCGAGGCCCCACCAGCGGGCGGGCACCATAATGGAGATGGCGGTTAAGAACGGGGAATGAGGCTACAGGGAGAGGATACGGGTTACAGATGCCAAAGGGGACGGCGGAACAAGGATCAGCCATAGGTGTCACGGGGAATGGCTAAAGAACGGGAATGAGGCGGGTGGTACGGGTGCTGGCGCGCATGGAGCGCGGCGCGGCGCATGGAGATCGCATGGCGGCGCCCATGCATGGACGAGATTGCTGGCGGGCATACAGGAGATTGCTGGCGGGCATGGAGGAGATTGCTGGCGGGCATACAGGAGATTGCTGGCGGGCGTGGAGGAGATTGCTGGCGGGCATGGAGGAGATTGCTGGAGCCAATGGCGGCGGCGGGACTAGTAGTAGAACACAGGCGCACACCAACAATGCGTTGCTGTCACTACCTGGGTGGTATAGGGTGGATCTGGGGGCCCAGTGTCCTGTCTAGGTCCAGTGCGTGCGCGCGTGTGGGGGTTTACCCTCACCCCTACCAGGTAGCCAGCCAGTTTCCCACTGAAACTGAGTTTAAGGTGTCGGGCGCTAGCGCCGACACCGGTCTTATACATCATTACTGGTGTCACACAGACTGTAAGATCCATCATCATCAGTAGAAGAGTAGCCTGCTTTGCTGGAAACCCCGTGTGACTTGTGACTTGTGCCACGTGCGCAGGGCGACGAGGCCCCTTGGAAGCCACCAGAGCGGAGCACCTGCGCGACTGCGCTGAGCTCGAGGCGATGGTGCTGTTACTGCTACTGCCACTGTTAATGTTGCTGTCAAGTACTGCCACCGTATTCCTACGCAGGGCAGCATGCCCGGCGCGGAGCACCTGCGCGACTGCGCAGAGCTTGAGGCGATGGTGTTACTGTTACTGCCCAGTTACCTACTGCCACTGTTAATTTTACTGTCACTGCCACTGTATTCCTATGCAGGGCGGCATGCCCGGCGGCATGCCCGGCTCGAGGCGATGGTGCTGTTACTGCTACAGCCACTGTTGCTGTTACTTAAGCACTGCCACTGTATTCCTACACAGGGCGGCATGCCCGGCGCGGAGCACCTGCGCGACTGTGCCGAGCTTGAGGCGATGGTGCGCGCGCAGAAGGACGCGGGGAGGCTGTATGCGGCGCTGTGCGCCACGCCGGTCGTCTTCCTGCAGGTGGGTTTTTATGGTTTTAGGGGTTTAGAACCCCAAATAAGGGTTTAGAGTTTATGGTGTAGGGGGGTTGGGTTTGAGGGGGGAGATCGGTTTCGGCTGTACGCGGCGCTGTGCACCACGCCGGTCGTGTTCTTGCACGCGAGTTCAGAGGGCTGCCACGCTTGCCCACCACACACACACACACAAATCAAACGACGACCTCGTGCTCCTGTGTCTGTGCGGGCCTGACGTGCAGGCCTGGTGTGCAGGCCTGATATGCAGCCTGGTGTGAAGGCCTGATGTGCAGGCCTTGTGTGAAGGCCTGGTGTGAAGGCCTGGTGTGCAGGCCTGATGTGCAGGCCTGGTGTGAAGGCCTGATGTGCAGGCCTGATGTGCAGGCCTGGTGTGAAGGCCTGATGTGCAGGCCTGACGTGCAGGCCTGGTGTGCAGGCCTGACGTGCAGGCCTGACGTGCAGGCCTGATGTGCAGACCTGATGTGCAGGCCTGGTGTGCAGGCCTGATAGGTACACAGACCTGATATATCGTGTTCCTGTGTCTGTGCAGGTCAAGGGCCTGCTCGCCGACGGCGCCAAGGCGACCGCGCACCCCGCGTTCTCCGGCAAGCTGCCCGACCAGAGGTGAGGGGGGGGTGGGCGCCAGTGGTGTCTTAAAGGAAACCAAGAATGTCCTGTTTGCCCCCGCAACATGGGAGGGAACAAGCCGATTCGCCCCGCAGTAGACGTTTTTTTTGCGGCCAGTGTGAAAATCGCCAAATTTCACACTTTTTTGAGCAAAATTCCCGCTATTCGCCCCTCAGTCTCCCTCCAAATTTCCCGAGCAGAGGTGAGTGGGTGGTGGGCGGCTGCGGGGGCAACCCAGGAAATTTGGGGAGAACTGCTGGGGCTAAGCGCGGGATTTTTGCACCTCTCGCAAAAACGTATCCTGGGGGGGGATAATTTGGCATGTTCCCTCCTATGTGGCGGGGGCAAAAATGGTCGTTACCCCCCCCCCCCCCCCAAAAAAAACGCTCGCAAACCCTTAAATCAAAACCCCCCAAAACGCCCGCAAACCCTAAACCTCCAAACCGGCCTAAACCCTAAGCCCCCCCCCCTACACACACACAACAACAACAAAGTGCACCCTGTCGCATCGTCGTGCCCTCACTACCGACCCCCCCACACCTGCCTGACGCTATCCACACCAATAACGGTGTCCACACCGCGTGAACGCTATCCACACCGCCACGCCGCTTTGACGCGCCCACCCTTTCGCAGCATCGTGCCCGAGCACTGTGGCCCCGCGGGTGTGTGTACCGAGTGTGCACGCGACACAAACACCCTCGCAAACCCTAAAACCCCCAAACCGGCCATTACCCTAAGCCCCCTCCCCCCTCCCAACAAATTACACCCTGTCGCAGCGTCGTGCCACGAGCGCGCCACCCCCACCCCCAACAACAACAAACTGTGCACCCTGTCGGAGCGTCGTGCCTGAGCACCCTGTTGCACCCTGTTGCACCTTGTCGCAGCGTCGTTCCCGAGCGCGTCGTCGTCGACGGCAACCTGACCACGAGCCGCGGCCCCGGCACCTCGTTTGAGTTTGCGCTGTCCCTGGTGAAGCAGCTGTACGGGGCGGAGAAGGAGAAGGAGGTGGCGGGCCCCATGGTCATGTACCCTTACTGATGGTCTTGGTTGTGATAGTCAGGGTCTAAAGGCGTATGAAACCGCGCTCGGCGCGTAGGGCCCGAGCACCTTGATGAGACCACTGGCTGTAGGTGGTAGGGAACCCCCACTCCCCCAGGGTTACTAGGGTGTGGGTGTGTCGGCGCGAGGTGGCTAGGGATGCGCCTTGGAAAGGGGCAGCTCCAGTTCTGAAGACGCTCCTGGCGCCTCAACGGTGCGCCTGTTGCGCGGTGGCCCACACCAGCCACGCATGTGTTGTTCTCTGGTAGGACAGGCCTCTGGGTGGTGCATGCGTTGCGTATGAGCGCGCTTTGTGTTGCGCATTGCGTTGGCGGCGAGACAAGTAGCCACAAGGCAATGGTGTTACAAACAATTCTCGAGATCCCTCCAGCAATACAACAAATGGGCACGAGAGGTTGTGCACGACCCGTCTCGCCGCCCCATTTCACACGCTCCACTTCACGCACGCTCCACTTCACACAACAACAACAACAACAACAACAAGCGCGCTCAGTGGTGCCTGGGCCACACCCCGAGCATGCTCGTGCACGCTTAGTGGGGCTTCGACCAGCCCTCGACGATCTTCTTCGTCCCATAGTCCACCTGCTGCCACGCGTCGAGCGTCTGGATGTAGCCCATGTAGCGCCACAGGAACCCCAGGTCGGGAGGGAAGCCGAAGCCCTTGTTGAACGACATGACCATGATGTGGTACAGGCGGGGCGCGAACGCAGCGTCGATCTCGTTGAGCGCGGTGCCGCCAAAGAGCGGTCCCTGCGCGGATGGGGCGTGCACGTGTTGCGATGTGTTTGTGTGTGCGTGTGTGCTTGTGTGTGTGCGGTGTGAGCGGTGGCAGCAGCAGGAGCAGCAGGTGAAGCGGGAGCAGCAGCAGCAGGTGGAGCAGGAGGAGCAAGAGCAGCAGCAGGAGCAGGAGCAGCAGCAGGAGCAGCAGCCTGGCTGAATGTACCCAGCGTGACCGCAGCTGTAGCAGCCCTCCTCACGCGTGGCAAGCAAGGATATGGCGCCAAGGGTGAGCTAGAACCCAAAGAACGAAACAAAAGCCGCAGCCCTGGAAGCCTAGGACCTGTCGAAGACCTAAGCTATCTTGAATATGGGGAGGGAGAGCGGCAGAAGCGTGCCCCTTGTGGTGCGCGCGCTGGGCATGGCAAGCAAGGATATGGCACCAAGGGTGCCCACATGCATTCTCGGCAGCGTGCCATGGGCAGAGCTCGCGTCCGCATCAGGCGCACTGCTGGCGCTGTGTCAGCACGCCCCACCCCCACCCCACCCCGTCTAATCACCGCCATCAAAACAGATACACAACGGTGCCATGGAGAGGCTCTCCACTGAAGGGTATGGCGGGCCGCTGAGAACCCCCGCTCTGTTTTGAGTTTGGTTTCGGCGGTGTGATCACTACCGCCCCTCGCAAGCAATTGTTAGCGCCAGAACTGGACTTGGGTCTAGGCGGTGGTACAAGGACTAGAAGGTCGTCTTCGCTGGAAACCCGATGTTACTGTTCGGCGGTGGCCTGGCTCGGCCTGTCACAGCGGCGCCCGCCAGTGGTTGCGCTAAGGATCTTGGGAGAATGACGGCCCTCCCCTTGCCTCACGCTCACTTCCCCAATCTAGCCCCGCCGGCTTTTTTATTGCCTCACGCTCACTGCCCCAATCTAACCCCGCCGGCTTTTTTTTGCGAAAATGTGTGAAGATATAAATTTCCACACTTTCCGGGTCAAGACTCGCGCACTCTCACCCCACAGCGCCGGCCCGAATCAGCCAATCTCACCCCGCGACTGCAATTGTGTGGGATGCGGGGTGGCCAATAGAAGCCCTGGGGTGAAGCCCTGGGTTGGCCAACGGAGGGGGTGGGTGGGATGGCGGGATGCGGGGTGGCCAACGGAAGGGGGGGTGGGATGTCGGGATGCGGGGTGGCTAATGGAAGCCCTGGGGTGAAGCCCTGGGGTAGCCAACGGAGGGGGGGCGGGTGGCGGGATGCGGGGTGGCCAACGGAAGGGTGGGTGGGATGGCAGGATGCGGGGTGGCTAATGGAAGCCCTGGGGTGAAGCCCTGGGGTAGCCAACGGAGGGGGGGGGGGGGCGGGATGCGGGGTGGCCAAAACAGAAGGGGGGGGGGTGTCGGGATGCGGGGTGGCTAATGGAAGCCCTGGGGTCAAGCCCTGGGGTAGCCAACGGAGGGGGGGCGGGTGGCGGGATGCGGGGTGGCCAACGGAAGGGTGGGTGGGATGGCAGGATGCGGGGTGGCTAATGGAAGCCCTGGGGTGAAGCCCTGGGGTAGCCAACGGAGGGGTGGGGGGGGGGGCGGGATGCGGGGTGGCCAAACAGAAGGGGTGGTGTGTGTCGGGATGAAGGGGTGGCTATGGACAGCCCTGTTGCGTGAGCCCTGGGTAGCCAACGGGGGGGGGGGGATGCGGGTGGCCAACGAAGGGTGGGGTGAGATGGCAGGCATGCGGGGTGGCAATGGAAGCCCTGGGGATGGAAGCCCTGGGGTACCACGAGGGGGAGGGGGTGGCGATCGGGGTGGCCAACGGAAGGGGGGTGGGATTCGGATTGCCGGGGTGGGCTTATGGAGAGCCTGGGGTAAGCCTGGGTAGCCAACGAGGGGGGGGATGCGGGGTGGCCAACGGAAGGGGGGGTGAGATGGCAGGATGCGGGGTGGCTAATGGAAGCCCTGGGGTGAAGCCCTGAGGTAGCCAACGGAGGGGTGGGGGTGGCGAGATGCGGGGTGGCTCACGGAAGGGGGGGTGGGATTGTTCGGGAGCGGGGTGGCTAATGGAAGCCCTGGGGTGAAGCCCGGGGTAGCCAATGAGAGGGGGGGAGGGGGGATGCGGGGTGGCCAGGACGGAAGGGGGCGTGAGATGGCAGGATGCGGGGATGAGCCAATGGAAGCCCTGGGGTGAAGCCTGGGGTAGCCAACGGAGGGGTGGGGGGGGGGGCGGGAATCGGGCTGGCCACAGAAGAGGGGGGGCTGGGATAGTCGGGATGCGGGGCTGGCTAAATGGAAGCCTGGGTGAAGCCCTGGGGTAGCCAACGGACGGGGGGGGGGGGGAACGGGGTGGCACAACGGAACGGGGGGGTGAGATGCACGGAATGCGGGTGGCTAATGGAAGCCCTGTTGGTGAAGCCCTGGGGTAGCCCAAGAGGGAGGGGGTGGCGCGATGCGGGGTGGCCCACGGAAGGGGGGGGGATGTCGGATGCGGGGTGGCTAATGGAGAGCCCTGGGTGAAGCCTGGGTAGCCAACGGAGGGGGGCGGGATGCGGGGTGGCCAACGGAAGGGGGGGTGGGATGGCGGGATGCGGGGTGGCCAATGGAAGCCCTGGGGTGAAGCCCTGGGGTGGCCAACGGAAGCCACGCCCACCTTGACCTTCGCGAGCGCCTCCTCGCTCGCCTTCAGGGTGTCGATCATCGCGTCAAACGTGGCGTCGGTCGGCCCGTTCACAAAGGCACGGAACGCGGGGAAGATCTTGCCCATCCTGTGAGCGAGGGGAGGTGGTGGTGTTGTGTGTGTGTGTGTGTTTGAGAAGGAGGTGTTGTGTGCGTGTTTGAGTGTGTGTGGTGTGTGTGTTGGGGGAGGGGGGGGGGGAGACAGGGGAGGGGTTGCCAACCTGTCGCCAAGTGCCGTGCGCGCATTGGGGTGGCCTGTGCGCGACCCCCAGCTTGGGCCGGGCGAGAGAGGGGAAGCTGGGTAGAGCCGTTGGAGCTGTCCACGTGCCAGGTAGCATGCGTGCAGAAAGGGCCTTTTCGTTTGTATTATGAGTACACTCAGTGTTGCCCAGTACAGTACGCGAGCAGAGCCTTCGTGCAGGGGCAGGGGTGTGTGTGTGTGTGTGTTAAAGACCACAATTGTGCAATCATCCGCGGATGTCGTTCGTCATCGTTTGTAGTCGATTTCAACGCCCCCAAATCGCGACTCTCGGTAATTTTCACTAGTTTTCAGCTTTGCGGGGGGCTCCAGAGGGGCTTGGATTACAAGAATCATTCGCGAAGGTTCTGCTTGCGTACGGTAGTATCAGGGGTATTACATCGAGTTTTAGGGTTTAGGGTTTACCCTAAACCCCTAAACCCTTACCCTGGGTATTACATCAGAGTTTTTCAGGCATTTTTCAGGCAGTTTCAGGCAGTTTCAGGCAGTTTCAGGCGTCAGCAACCTGCACGCGGACGTGGCCCCTGACCCACCACTCGGGGATGCCGCCCTCGGACTTCATGGACGGGGACGGGTACTTATCCTCGAGGTAGACGACGATCTTGTCGCTGTCTGGCATGATGATGTCCTCGGAGAGCACCTTCAGGATGGGCACCTGCGTTCACAGCAGCAGCAGCAGCAGCGGCACGCGGTGTGTGAGCAGCGGCGTGTAACAGGGCAGCAGCACGACACATGTGGCCGGCTGCCGACGCTCGTGCGTAGTCTAGACTACACATCAAGGTCGTACCCCAGCACACCTTGCCACCGAGGGCCACCACCCAGTCCGGCTTGGCTGCAAAGTCAACGTACTCAATGTCGAACTTGAGGCCCTGTGTAGGGGGGGAGGGGGGGATTCCAGGCGTCAGCAGCCTCCCACGCGGACGTGGCCCCTGATGTGCAGCGTCATGTAGTGACCTGATGGACTTAGACGACACGAGCCCCCCCTCCTGATGATGGCATGAGGGCCGGCATCCGTGCATGCATCATGAGGGCCGGCATCCGGATGCCGCGTCATCCGGGCCTGCATGCACCATGCACCATCCCCATGCGTGAGTGGTGCATGGCGTGAGTATCTGTGTTACCTTGGTGCTGAGCGTGAGCAGAGCCCTGTGGCAGAAGGGGCAGTCCCCCAGCTTGCCGCCATTGGTTGGGTCTCCCTTGACAACGATTGTCATTGGGGCGTTGGCAGCCATGGCCACTGAGCGACGGGAACGGGTGGCTGGCACAGATCGGGAAGATGAGGCCAGGCCAGAAATCTTGGATGATTGGAGCAACATCACGCGTGGTAGCGCGTGGTAGCCTTGTGTATGGGGGTCTGGGCGTAATCCGAAAATACACACTTCAACTTTCCACCGTGACCGTGACTTTCCGCCACCGGCAAAAGCGCCAGCGTCGGTACTTCACAAGGCAAACTTGGCTCCAGCTCCATCCACGTTAATGCTCCTGCGGTGCTCACAGAGGTCTTCCATCGGCGCAGCCTCCGCCCCTCGCTCATCTCCCTGCGTGGGAGTACGCCAGCCTCACCACTCAGCGTCCATCCGCAGCGCACCAGGAGGATCCCCTCTGTTCCGAGTTGCGCGTTCACCAGGTACGACGGATCTGCATGGGAAATCTGCATGGGTATGAATTCATGCAGACCCTGTGCGCACACCCCTGTGCGCGCACACACCAGCGCACACACACACACACACACACACACGCGCGCACACACGCAGTAGCAGCAGCAGCGCCCGCAGCCGCCGCGTTTGCCGTATCCGCCGCGATGGCAACCTCCCTGGCCGCTGCTGACGCTGTGATCGGCGCCTTCACGCCCGGACACGCGGCGTTCGGTGGGCTCGTGATCGGGATGGCCGTCGCGATGCAGCTGCTGCTCACCGGCCGCGTGCTCGGCATGAGCGGCGCCGTCAAGGGCATCGTGCAGCGGACCCCAGGCCTGTGGCGCTACGCGTTTGTCGGCGGCATGCTGGTCGCGTCGGTGCCGCTCGCGATGCTCGTGCCCTCCAGCTTCGTGCCCCTTCCGGACACGTACACGGTGAGTGTGTGAGCAGGAGTCACGCGCGCGTGCACACACACACACACACACACACACATGTGCACACAAACACACATGCACACACACACACACACACACACATGTGCACACAAGCACACACACACATACACTCACACACATGTGCACACAAACACGCATGCACACACGAACACACATGCACACACACACACACACACACACGCGCACGCAGTCACGCACACACACACGCACGCACCCCACCCACCCAGGCAAGTTGGCAGGCCTTCAGGACTGCCCTCGCTGAAAGCCTCCACTTACCTGCTGGACCGTATGCACCGCATGGACCGCATTGGACCGCCAGAAGATTAACTGAAAACTCACCATCACACCCTCTCCCCACCAATCCCGCAGTACGCGCGCACCCTCGGAGGCGGCCTCCTCGTCGGCCTTGGCCGTGATTCAACAGCAACTCAGCAGCAACCAAATCAGGGGTTTCCACACCCGACAAAGACTAACTGACGCACACTCACTCCTCCCCACTTCCACCGCAGTACGCACACACACACACACGCACACACACACACACACATGCACACACACACACACACGCGCACACACACACGCGCACACACACACACACACACGCGCGCGCGCGACCTCACCCACCCACCCTTCCCACCCACCATCACCACCCCCGCAGTACGTGCGTGCCCTGGGAGGCGGCCTGCTCGTCGGCCTTGGCTCGGCACTCGGCAACGGCTGCACCAGTGGGCACTCGATCTGCGGCATGAGCCGCTTTTCCGTGCGCAGGTGGGGTTTTGGGGGGTTCTCGCAGCAGCAAGTGGTTGGTTGGTCGCGGCTTTGGGGGTTCAGGGTTGGGGCTTCTAGGGCTTAGTTAGTCAGGGAAGGGCAACGGCTGCACGAGCGGGCTTTCGATCTGCGGCATGAGCCGCGTTTCCGTGCGCAGGTGGGGTTTTGGGGGGTTCTCGCAGCAGCAAGTGGTTGGTTGGTCGCGGTTTTGGGGGTTCAGGGTTGGGGCTTCTAGGGCTTAGTTAGTCAGGGAAGGGCAACGGCTGCACGAGCGGGCTTTCGATCTACGGCATGAGCCGCGTTTCCGTGCGCAGGTGGGGTTTTGGGGGGTTCTCGCAGCAGCAAGTGGTTGGTTGGTCGCGGTTTTGGGGGTTCAGGGTTGGGGCTTCTAGGGCTTAGTTAGTCAGGGAAGGGCAACGGCTGCACGAGCGGGCTTTCGATCTACGGCATGAGCCGCGTTTCCGTGCGCAGGTGGGGTTTTGGGGGGTTCTCGCAGCAGCAAGTGGTTGGTTGGTCGCGGTTTTGGGGGTTCAGGGTTGGGGCTTCTAGGGCTTAGTTAGTCAGGGAAGGGCAACGGCTGCACGAGCGGGCTTTCGATCTGCGGCATGAGCCGCGTTTCCGTGCGCAGGTGGGGTTTTGGGGGGTTCTCGCAGCAGCAAGTGGTTGGTTGGTCGCGGTTTTGGGGGTTCAGGGTTGGGGCTTCTAGGGCTTAGTTAGTCAGGGAAGGGCAACGGCTGCACGAGCGGGCTTTCGATCTGCGGCATGAGCCGCGTTTCCGTGCGCAGGTGGGGTTTTGGGGGGTTCTCGCAGCAGCAAGTGGTTGGTTGGTCGCGGTTTTGGGGGTTCAGGGTTGGGGCTTCTAGGGCTTAGTTAGTCAGGGAAGGGCAACGGCTGCACGAGCGGGCTTTCGATCTGCGGCATGAGCCGCGTTTCCGTGCGCAGGTGGGGTTTTGGGGGGTTCTCGCAGCAGCAAGTGCGTTTTGTGGGCACTCGATCTGTGGTTGTGGGAACTCAATCTGCGGCATGCGCTGCTTTTCCGTGCACAGGTGGGGTTTGGGGGGTGTTATCGCAGAAGCAAGTGTGTTTTATGGGCACTCGATCTGTGGCATGAGCTGCTTCTCCGTGCGCAGGTGGTTTTGGGGGGGTTATCGCAGCAGCAAGTGTGTTTTGTGGGCACTAGATCTGTGGCATGAGCCGCTTCTCCGTGTGCAGGTCGGGTTTTAGGGGGTTCTCGCAGCAGCAAGCGTGTTGGTTGGTCGCGGTTTTAGGGTTTCAGGGTTAATGGTTCTAGTGTTCTAAGGAGGGTGCCCACGGACGTCGCGCCCGCCCTCCCTTCTCTCCCTCACCCACCCCCCACACCCCTGACACCCCACACCCGCAGCATCATCCACACAGTCGTCGACATGGCCATCACGCTGCCGCCGCGTCTCTCTCTGGCACACTCTCGCACACACCCCACACTGTATGCCGCACCCTCTCTCCCCTCCCTCCCTTCTCTCTCACCCACACCCCACACGCGCACACACGTCCGCAGCATTATTTACACGGTCGTCTACATGGCCGTCGGCGCGGTCGGCGCGTCTCTTTCCGACACACTCTGGCACACACCCACACTGCATGCCGCACCCTCTCTCCCCTCCCTCCCTTCTCTCTCTCACCCACATCCCACACGCGCACACACGTCCGCAGCATTATTTACACGGTCGTCTACATGGCCGTCGGCGCGGTCGGCGCGTCTCTTTCCGACACACTCTGGCACACACCCACACTGCATGCCGCACCTTCTCTCCCCTCCCTCCCTTCTCTCTCTCACCCACACCCCACACGCGCACACACGCCCGCAGCATTATTTACACGGTCGTCTACATGGCCGTCGGCGCGGTCGGCGCGTCTCTTTCCGGCACACTCTGGCACACACCCACACTGCATGCCGCACCCTCTCTCCCCTCCCTCCCTTCTCTCTCTCACCCACACCCCACACGCGCACACACGCCCGCAGCATTATTTACACGGTCGTCTACATGGCCGTCGGCGCGGTCGGCGCGTCTCTTTCCGGCACACTCTGGCACACACCCACACTGCATGCCGCACCCTCTCCCCCCCCCCTCCCCACACGCGCACACACCCCACACCCACAGCATCATCTACGCGGTCGTCCACATCGCCGCAGGCGCGGTCGGCGCGTCGCTCACACGCTCGCTCGCCGCGTCTGGAGTCCCCACGGACGTCGCGCCTGCCCTCCCCTCTCTCCCTCACCCACACCCCACACGCGCACTCACCCCACACCCGCAGCATCATCTACACGGTCGTCTACATGGCCGCCGGCGCGGTCGGCGCGGCGCTCACAGGCTCACTCGCAGCGTCCGGCGTCCCCACGGATGTCGCGCCTGCCCTCGTGTGGCCGACGCTAGAGGTGCTGACGCCTCAGCTCCAGATCGCGGCCGCGGGCGCCGCCGCGTTTGCCGCGCTCGCGTTTGCCGGCTCGCACATGGGGGCGTCAAAGGCGAAGGTGAGGAGACGAGTGTGTGTGGAGTGGGGGCAGTGGTGTGTGTGTGTGTGTGCTTGCGTGTGGTGTGTGTGCAGTGCAGTGGTGGTGTGTGCGGTTAGGAGTCGCCAGTTGGGCGCGGGCGCATGGGGGCCGCTCGCGTTTGCCGGCTCGCGCATGGGGGTGTCGAAGGCAAAGGTGGTGCGTGTGTGTGTGGGGGGGGGGCAGTGGTATGTGTGTGTGTGTGTGTGTGCAGTGCAGTGCAGTGGTGGAGTTTGCGGTGGGGAGTCGCCAGTTGGGCGTGGGCGCATGGGGGGCGCTCGCGTTTGCCGGCTCGCACATGGGGGGGTCGAAGGCAAAGGTGGTGCGTGTGTGGGGGGGGGAAGAAGGTGGTGTGGTGTGTGCAGTGCAGTGGCAGTGGTGAGTTTGTGGTGGGAGTCGCCAGTTATGGGCGCGGGCGCATGGGGGGCACTCGTCGTTTGTCGGCTGCACATGGGTGTCGATAGCAAGTGGTGCGTGTGTGTTGGGGGGGGGCGAGTGTGTGGTGTTGTGCAGTGCAGTGGCAGTGGTGGAGTTTTGGTGGGGATCGCAGTTGGGCGGGGCGATGGGGGTCGCTCGCTTTGCCGGCTCCTCATGGGTGTCGAGGCAATGGTGGTGGTTGTGCAGGGGGGGCAGTGGTGAGTGTTGCTCGATGGTCATGTGGACGTTTGGTGGTGGGGATCGCCCAGTTTGGCGCGGGCGCATGGGGGGCGCTCAGCGTTTTGCCCGAGGACTCTAGATCACGGGGTGTCGAAGGTCAAAGGTGGTGGCGTGTGTGTGCTATGGGGGAGCCACAGGTGTGTGTGTTCACAACTATGCACGTGCAAACCTGAGTGGTGGAGTTGTGTGGGAGGCCATTGGGCGAGCAGGGCGCATCGCACGGGGGGCCAGGACTGCGTTGCCGGCTCGCCTGGGCCTTCGCACGGGTGGGTGTGCGTGTGTGGGGGGGGGGGGGAGAGGTGTGTGTGTGTGTGTGCAGTGCAGTGCAGTGGTGGAGTTTGTGGTGGGGAGTCGCCAGTTGGGCGCGGGCGCATGGGGGGCGCTCGCGTTTGCCGGCTCGCACATGGGGGTGTCGAAGGCAAAGGTGGTGCGTGTGTGGGGGGGGGGGGGGGGAGGTGTGTGTGTGTGTGCAGTGCAGTGCAGTGGTGGAGTTTGTGGTGGGGAGTCGCCAGTTGGGCGCGGGCGCATGGGGGGCGCTCGCGTTTGCCGGCTCGC
>VFSX01000032.1:701663-716663 GCA_016618255.1 Chlamydomonas sp. UWO 241
GGGGGGGGGGCAGTGGTGTGTGTGTGTGCAGTGCAGTGGTGGAGTTTGTGGTGGGGAGTCGCCAGTTGGGCGCGGGCGCATGGGGGGCGCTCGCGTTTGCCGGCTCGCTCATGGGGGTGTCGAAGGCAATGGTGGTGTGTGTGCGGGGGGGGGGGGCAGTGGTGTGTGTGTGTGCAGTGCAGTGGTGGAGTTTGTGGTGGGGAGTCGCCAGTTGGGCGCGGGCGCATGGGGGGCGCTCGCGTTTGCCGGCTCGCTCATGGGGGTGTCGAAGGCAATGGTGGTGTGTGTGCGGGGGGGGGGCAGTGGTGTGTGTGTGTGCAGTGCAGTGGTGGAGTTTGTGGTGGGGAGTCGCCAGTTGGGCGCGGGCGCATGGGGGGCGCTCGCGTTTGCCGGCTCGCTCATGGGGGTGTCGAAGGCAAAGGTGGTGCGTGTGTGTGGGGGGGGGGGGCAGAGGTGTGTGTGTGTGTGCAGTGCAGTGCAGTGGTGGAGTTTGTGGTGGGGAGTCGCCAGTTGGGCGCATGGGGGGCTCGCTCATGGGGGTGTCGAAGGCAAAGGTGGTGCGTGTGTGTGTGTGGGGGGGCAGAGGTGTGTGTGTGTGTGCAGTGCAGTGGTGGAGTTTGTGGTGGGGAGTCGCCAGTTGGGCGCGGGCGCATGGGGGGCACTTGCGTTTGCCGGCTCGCACATGGGGGTGTCGAAGGCAAAGGTGGTGTGAGTGGGGGGAGGGGGGGGCAGTGGTGTGTGTTTGTGTGTGCAGTGCAGTGCAGTGGTGGAGTTTGTGGTGGGGAGTCGCCAGTTGGGCGCGGGCGCGTGGGGGGCACTCGCGTTTGCCGGCTCGCACATGGGGGTGTCGAAGGCAAAGGTGGTGCGTGTGTGTGGGGGGGGGGGGCAGAGGGGTGTGTGTGTGTGCAGTGCAGTGCAGTGGTGGAGTTTGTGGTGGGGAGTCGCCAGTTGGGCGCGGGCGCATGGGGGGCACTCGCGTTTGCCGGCTCGCACATGGGGGTGTCGAAGGCAAAGGTGGTGCGTGTGTGGGGGGGGGGGGCAGAGGTGTGTGTGTGTGTGTGCAGTGCAGTGGTGGAGTTTGTGGTGGGGAGTCACCAGTTGGGCGCGGGCGCATGGGGGGCGCTCGCGTTTGCCGGCTCGCACATGGGGGTGTCGAAGGCAAAGGTGGTGCGTGTGTGTGGGGGGGGGGGCAGAGGTGTGTGTGTGTGTGTGCAGTGCAGTGCAGTGGTGGAGTTTGCGGTGGGGAGTCGCCAGTTGGGCGCGGGCGCATGGGGGTGTCGAAGGCAAAGGTGGTGCGTGTGTGTCGGGGGGGGGCAGTGGTGTGTGTGTGTGTGTGTGGAGTGTGCGGTGTGTGTGTGTGTGTGTGGAGTGGGGAGTGTGCGGTGGGGAGTGTTGTCACTTGTTAGTTCGCCGGCTCGCGCATGCACGAGCACACACACGTAAGGGTCCAGATTATAGTCTATGTTCTCCACGGAAACACTTTATAGTCTATAAATAGTCTATTATAGCCATTATATAGTCACTATAATCCACACTACAATCAATAACCACTGGGTGTATATTGATGAAACTTGGTGGATGTGTTACTTGCACTCTCTCCATCAGGATTCTGGAGTCAGACGTAGTTTACAGGATTTCTGGTGGCCTGGGCTGGGCGTAAGAACAAGTCGTCTCAGATGGAAAGTCTATAATATTATAGACTATTTAGTCTATAATAGTCTATAGTCTATAATAGTCGTTTGGACCCTTACGCACACGCACACATGCCCCCCCCACACACACACACACGCATCACCCACCCAACCACCACTTCGCACCTTGTGCGCATTTTCAGCTCGAGGGCATTGCCACCCTCGCCGTCGGCGCGGTCATCGCCGCCGGGCTGTCTCCCCCCCCCCCCCCTCCACTCCGTGCCCCACCACACACAAATACACACACACACACACACATGGGGAATGTGAAGCCCCCCCCCCCACACACACACTTTCCCCTTACATTCTCAACTCGAGGGCTTCGCCACGCTCGCCGTCGGCGCGGTGCTCGCCTTCTCCGACCTCCCCCCCACACCCACCCCACCCGTCGACACAAACACCCCCACCTCCGCCCACCCCTTGCATTTCCAGCTCGCCAACCCCGCCGTCGGCGCGGTCTTCGCCGCCAGCCCCCCGACCCCCACCCACCCCACACAAACCCCCCCCCCGTGCCCCGCCACCCACCCACAGACATCTCACCCTTCTCTCCCACTCACACGCATCACACACACACACTCACACACACACACACACACGCCTGTTGCACCCGCGCGCGCAGCTCGAGGGTATCGCCACCCTCGCCGTCGGCGGGGTCTTCGCCTCCGGGCTCTCGCCCGCCCCCCTTACTCCGTGCCCCCCACACACACACACACAAATGCACACACACACACACACCTAACCCCCTCCCCTCCCCCCTTGCATTTTCAGCTTGAGGGCATCGCCACCCTCGCCGTCGGCGGGGTCTTCGCCTCCGGGCTCGCCTTCTCTGGCATGACGCTCCCTGCCAAGGTCGCCGGGTTCCTGTCGCCGCTGCTGAGGGGCTGGGACGCGTCGCTCGCGTTTGTCATGGGGGGCGCGCTCGTCGTGGGGTCGATCGCGTACCAGGTACGCGTGTCTGTGTTGTGTTGTCATTGCGGGGTGCCGTTTCTGGGTGTGACGAGGTGTGTGGGGGGGCGCAGGGCAACGTGCGTGGGGTACGTCGCTGGCGCTTGACATGGCGGGCGCGCTCGTCGTGGGGTGCGTCGAAACACGGAGAGGTGCGTGCGGTGTATGCGTTTGCAGTGGCGGGCGCGCTCGTCGTGGGGTCGGTCGCGTACCTACCTAGGTGCGTGTGTCGTTGTGTCGCTGTTGTTGGTCAGTTGTGGGGTGCCTGCAGATGGGAGACGCAAGGGGAGGGTGGTGCGCAGCAGTGCTTCTTCGATTGGGCGGTTAACCGCCTACGGCGGTTTCTGGCAGGTTTCTGGGCGGAAATAATTAATTGGTTTGGGGGAATTTACCGCACAGGGGGGAGGAGGGGCAAAAAAAACAGAAAATACAGACATGCTGAATATCAATCTCCTTCATGTGTACGTTCCAAATCAAGCGAAACGTTTGAATTCGGACAACTGGAGGCCGAGATGTGGGGGCTCAAAGTGGAGGGGGGGTGCGCAGAAAAAATAAATACGGGGTCCAGAACTTTCTTTCCAGTGGGTCGTTTTTGATGGGAAGACCACCATTGGAACCGCCTTGATGAGAGGGGCACGAATCCACTCTAAGAAGCGACCCTGGGGTAATAGGGTGGGGGCCCCCACCTTCTCAATGCCCTACCCCCCCGCGTGCTCCCTTCGATGTACCAAGTGCCCATCTAGGGGTTTGAGCAACCTTCAAGGATTGAGATGGGACCGATGCCATCTGAATCTCCTTGAAGAGAACAACAAAACACCTCAGAAGAGTCAACCCTGTATCTGCCTGGAAAGTGTGAACTGGAGGGTCCACACTCATTGGTGCCCGCCGACTAAGTCATGGTATGGCTAGATTTTGGGGGTGATTCTGGCAATCTGCCGGCGAGTTAGATATTGCGATGGACAGCCCTTACTGTAGGGAAGCCATGCGCCTTGGTCCTGGCTCCATGCATGGTGTATTCAGCGAGTGGGGTGGGGTGGGGGGGTCAGACCCCCCCCCCAAAAATATGTACCATGCCTGCAGGAAATAAGTTTCTTGCCCCCCCCCCCCCCCCCCCGTCATTTACCGCCCGATTTTCGCCGTTTTTTTGTTTTTGCTGATTTTTGCCGATTTTGGTTCCGGCCACCGGCCAACCGGCGGCCGGGCTGTTAAGAATTAATTAAATGAAATCAATTGAAGAAGCACTAGTGCGCAAGTAGAGGTGCGTGCGGGGGTGTTTGTGAACAGATGGCGGGCGCGCAGTGGGGTGGGTCGCGTACCAGGTGCGCGCCTGTGGCGTTAACAGTTTACAGTACGCACCCTAGGGACGTGGGATTGAGGGATCTGCCTTACGAGGCCCCCCCCCCCCCCCAGCCTTTGGCAGGGGGGTTGTTGACCAAGGAGAAGCTTAGCTTCTCCTTGGCTACCAGTTTACCGGCCATTATGCAATTATGGCTAGAAGCCATAACCTAGTAAAACAAGAGATAGCCAAACCAAGAGACTTACAGGGATGGCGAAACTCCATCCCGGGCTACAAGCACCTCCCCCCCCCCCCCCAATGCAAGCTGGGGGGTAGCAGGCAAAGAGATGCTAGCTACCAAGCGCCTGTGGTGCCTGTGGACATGTTGGCGCAGGGGAGGGGGGCACAAAGGGCGAGATACGCGAGTGCCCGTGGGGGGGGACGCAGCGGTACATACGGCTGCGGCGCGCCACGCGTGTGCCTGACCACAAGTCTGCCCCCCCCCCCCCCTCCCGAGAAGGGCCCTTTCTATGTTTGGCATGTCTTCAGGACTGCTCTTATGTTCCTGCTGGAGCTTTGGAACCGTACGTGTGTCCACCCAACCGGATGGATTGTAGCCTCATCATCGACCTCGCGCCCCCCCCCCCCCTCTTCCCCCGTGCGCACTCTGTGCTCGGAGGGACCAAACTCGTGCCGCCGTCCCTGCGCTCCATCCCGGTGCCCTGCGGCATAATTAATTCGGTCATAAAATCACTTGTAGAAGTACCGACCACAAGCCTGCCTCACCCTGTGCGTGCCCCCCCCCCCGCCCCTCGCCCTCTTCCCCCGCACGCAGTCTGTGCTCGGAGGGACCAAACTCCTGCCGCCGTCGCTGCGCTCCATCCCAGTCCCCGGCGGCAAGCCCGGCGCGCCGCTGCTGCTGTCGTCGTACAACCTTCCGTCCGGCAACGTGATTGACCCAAAGCTGCTCACCGGCGGCGTGCTCTTCGGCGCCGGGTGGGGCATCTCCGGAATGTGCCCCGGCCCGGCGATCGTCGCGTTCGCCGGCTCGGCCGGCGTCCGCGCGTTCGACACGCTTGCGGGCGCGCCGGCGGCGCTCGAGGCGGCAGCGCCGGGGTCGTGCCTCTGCGCCAAGGCCGGCGCGTACATCGTCGCCATGATCGCTGGGATGCTGATCGAGCCGTACATCACGCGCGCGCTGTTTTCGGCGGCGCCGCCGCTGACGCCGCCGCCCTCACCGACGGGCCCGCCGACCAAGGCGCCCGCGTCGTGAGGGACGGGCGCACGGGGCGCGGGCGAGGGGCCGTGTGTCACGCGCGCGCTTTCTCGTCGCAGCCGCAGCCACCTGCGCTGTCGTTGGGAGCGCACCCGAGGCGCGGGCGAGAGGGCATGGACAGAAGAGATTAAATTTGACGCCCCCAGGTGGCGCGTGTTGATGTTGATGGACAAGCCCAGCAGGGGCGTTCCTCTGCAGGAGACAAGAGAATGGAGCGAGCGGGTGTGTGTGAATGGAACGCAACCGTTGCTTGTGCGGCGTTTTGCGCAAATTGGTGTTTTCCACCACCTACTCGATTGGCATCGGGCATCATTGCTTGAACTGTAGGATAGGTAGGAGGAAGGGGGGAAGAATGTTTTCGTTGTCAGGGGGAGTATGCTTGAACCAGGGGCGTCCAAGGGGCGTCTCGTGTAAGAATTCGCGGTTGTCCCCCCTGACCTCTCCGGCGCTCCCGCATGCCTCACACGTCACGCTTGTCAACGCTTGTTCGCCAGTGCGTGCGACTCGTGGGCGACTCGCAACACGCACGCCATATCAGACCGCAACTGGCGTGCACTGCCGCAGACTGCACAGGTGTTTGGTCAAGTGTCGCTTTAGGGCTGGGCCGCTTTAGGGCTGATGGCCCGCGTCAAGTGCCGCTTTAGGGCTAGTGGCTCGCGTCACGAGGCAGCTCCCACAATCCCACACCCCGTGGGTGCGTACTGTAAGCTGTACGAACGCACCACAACCCTCAAAGCCTTGCAACATGCTTTTGATCAGCACTTGCTGCCACCATTAGGGGAGCTGGAGTGAGGCACGCCCATAGATAGTGGGATTCCCCTACCACCAGTAGCCAGCCATCCCTGCCGGTGGTGCAGACGGGCACACCGAGTTCATCCAGGCGCAGACGCCACGGCCCGTGAGCCCCAAGCGCGTCGCCGAGAGGGCCAGGAAGTAGGGATCGTAGTGGAAGACACATAGTGGTGGGATCCCGTGCGGCTGCCTGCCCAGCGACTGCTCAGCTGGCTCAGTCAGTGAGGAACGGCACTGTTGCGAAGCCGGCCAGGTTGCGTGCGCCCCTCTGGCCGCGTGCCGCCTCGGGACTGTAGCCTTGTCCACAAGGGCTCATTTTTATGTAAGCTGGTTTCTACTGGCAGCCGAGCAGCAATGGCGAGTGTGCTCAGGGTTGCGCGCACTGCTCCAGAGATACGTTGACTGATCTGAATTGGAAGCAGCCACTTAGACCCCCCCCCCCCGGTATGCGATGCCGCCGGCATGTGACATGTCTTTCTTGTTTTTCGACGCCCCGCCTCTAGGGCGTCACCTGCAGCGACACGAGTCAGCATTAGTGTGAATGAAATATGTGTGAACTGTTGCTCTCCTATTTCCCGTCGCTCTCTCTTTCCCCTCTTTATATTATTGCACAGTGCCAGAAAGAACTCGTCATCTGGAGGCCGCCTACCGCCCCCTCGCCTCCTCAAGCCGCACTCCTCCTCCTCCGCCGCTCTTGACTTGACGCCCTGACTGTGGTGCGCCCTACGCCTTGCTTGCCCGCTGTCTGCCCTCCTCTCTCCCTCTGCATACCACCGTGATCCACGTGCATGCGCCCTGCCATGCGTGTGCGCCACGCCGAGGGGGGATCCTGCACGCGAATGCTGGCCCGCCCGCCTCATGTCAAATGCCAACATGCAACATGTATTAAAATCTCGCAGGATCCCTCCGCTTTCTCTCTGTCGTCATCGACGACGAGTGCCACCTCCTGGAAACGACGCCTCCGTGCTCCACGGCCCAGCGCTCCATCAATCTCACGAGGTGCGTGTCTCCTTGCCCCTGCAAAGCATGCGGCCCTCGACGCAAGACGCATCACCCCACAGCTCCCCGCCCACGCCAGCCAACGCATGCACACCTGCTGGATTGGCACGGCATGGCAGCGTCCATGGGCGGAGGGGGGGGGGGACGGCCTGAATGACTGCAACCGGGGATTCGCAGCACGCCACCGCCACCACCACGCCCCAGCCACGCGCAACTCACGCGTCCGCACGCCCTTCAAATTGCCCCTGCTGCAGTAAGTTTGGCAACCCAAGTGAGGGCTACGCAAGCGCGCACATGACGGCCTCCGCGCGCGCGTCCAAGAAGCTGGCCAACGTCCACGTGCGCGCGCCCATCGCGGTCCTTGGCAACCACAACCACTTCAGGAGTTTCATCCGTGACGACTTCAACTCCAAGCCGCGAGGTGCGGAGGGGGGGGTCCATCGCTCCGTGGCTTCTTGCCCCATTTGGTTAATACGTCGTCACCACCGCCTGTTCCCCTGCGCACGCGAATTTGTAAACGCTGGGGGCACCAGCGGGCGCAATGCTCTCTGCTGCCTCCATCGGGCACAATCCGAGTGTTCAATTGATGTACACCGCCGCGCACGCTCCTGAATCGCTGCTCTTCCCGCACGCAGGCCCTCTTCCTCTCCGGATGCTCGACCACGAGGTGCAGCCCTGCCCCATCCACAAGAACTGGGACATCATCGTGTACTCGCCACCGCTGCACCTGCACGCGGCGCTGCCTCAGTCCTCACCCGCCGTCGCTGCCATCCACACTGATGTCATCGAGCACGAGGTGCCGCTCGCCTGCATCGAGCAGATCTGCCTCATCCTCACCGGGTGGATGGCACTGCCGTACGTTGTGCCGCGGCTGCTGTTTATGGCGGTGGTCAACCAGGAGGTGCAGCCCTGCCCCATCCACAAGAACTGGGACATCATCGTGTACACGCCACCGCCGCACCTGCACGTGGCGCCGCCTCAGTCCTCACCCGCCGTCACTGCCATCCGCACTGATGTCATCGAGCACGAGGCACCGCTCGTCAACATCGTGCAGCTCTGCCCCACCGGATGGATGGCACCGCCGTACGTGGTGCCGCGGCCGCTGTCTGTGGTGGTGCTCAACCAGGAGATGCAGCCCTGCCTCATCCACAAGAACTGGGACATCATCGTGTACATGCCACCGCTGCACCTGCACGTGGCGCCGCCTCGGTCCTCACCCGCCGTCGCTGCCAACCGCACTGACATCATCGTGGACGAGGCGCCGCTCGTCAACATCGTGCAGCTCTCCCCCGCCGAGTGGATGGCACCGCCGTACGTGGTGCCGCGGCCGCTGTCTGTGGCGATGCTCGACCAGGAGGTGCAGCCCTGCCTCATCCAAAAGAAGCACACAAAGATGGACATCATCCTGTGCACGCCACCGGTGAACCTGCACATGGCCCCGCTCGACCACAAGGTGATGTGCAAGGACACGATCGTCACCGACGCGGCCGTGTGCATCCTGACGGACGGGCCATCCAGTGGGGAGGCCTCACCCGCGAGCTCGAGCGGCGGAGCCGACGCGCTGCAGCTGGCCCTCTCCATGGAGAGCCAGACGGACGAGGACGCGCCACAGCTGGCCAGCCAGTTCTACACGTCAGCGCCACAGATCGAGGTGCACCCCGAAGTCAGCTGCGCTGGCGTGAAGGGCGACGGCGAGCTGATGGACGTGAGCGTGTCGGAGGACAGCTCCGGCTGCATCTGCCTGTCCAACGAGCCCTCTCCCGACGACCTGAACACACACTCCTCCCGCTCGGAGAGTGGGCAGTGCACGCCGTCGGTATCCTGCAGCATGGCGTCCACCATCCCCAGCTCGCCTGCTCGGACGATCAAGATGCGCCCCGAGAACCGTCCGCGCACGTTCGCCGAGGTGGTGTCCGGCCGTATTGCGACGCACGTGACAGTCACCGCCGTCAACCTGGCCACAGGCGCGCGCACTACCAAGGTGGCACAAGGAGAGCGCGCTGTTGAGGCTACTGCTGCTGTCGCGCCCATGAGCTCACACACCACCACCACCACCACCACGCGCCCTCGCACGTAGGCTGACGTGGTCAAGACTGCGCCGCAGGTTGTCGCATGAGCCCCCCACCTGCTGCCCCTCCCCCTGATGACTGAGACAGTGCAGTGCCACTGATTGGCCACTGCTTGTCACATTGACTTGTGATAACATTTTTTCCCCGTCCAAATCTGTCTTGTATTCTCTCCTTACATGTATGTTTACACACACCGCATTGTTGCTCTCTCACCGCTGGTTACTGTTCGACTGATCTGATTTTTTGTCAGGCGCGGTGAGTCGGGCGAGTTGTAAGCTTGGCCTCGATGCCCCAATCATTGAATGACTCTACCGCGTGCCATGGGTCAGACTGATGCCCTCAATATCTCCCTGCAGTGTGTGCGTGCGTGCATGTGCGTGTGCGTGCATACCTACAGTGCCGTCTCCTGATACAGAACACCGCTTCGAAACACTCCTTGGCATACATTGTGGCAGCCCCTATTCCTTGAACATGATGTGCCACGTCTGCAGTGCACGCCACAGACGCTCCTTGGGTCCAGCAACGTGGCTTGGAGTTTACAGCAGGGGTATACAGCACATTAGCCTCGAGCACTACTTGAACGGCAGAAACAGGCTGCGCAAAAAGCCTCTTGAAGTTATCGTCATTGCCAGCGTCGCTGCATGGTGGTGGATCCAGGGCGGCGTTTGTCGCTGCACCACACACGTGCTTGGGGCGGGCACCATCAGACTGCTGCTGCTGCTGCTGCTGCTGAGCAGGCGGTGGCAGCGGTGCTGCACATGCCTGGAACAGGCTGCTTGGAAACTTAAGGGCGTCGCCCCCTTCCCACCATCCAGACGTGATCGTCCTTCCAGCTCTCTGTCGACCAGTGCTGGAGTGCCTGCGGGGGTGGGCTCGCTGCCTGCACCTGTGCCAGATCACCGCCTTCACCTTCAGCAACCATGCACGCTTTGCAGGATGTGTAAGGTCGTGGTGCCTGTCGGACTGTCACAGTGCATGCGGTCGTGGCCCCTAGCCCGCCAGGCCGCCTCCTACACCGGTCAATGCCACATGGCAGCTGCCACGCAGGTGCGTGCTTCGGGCACGGGGTGTGGGGTGTGGAGGTGATTGAGGGGAAGGGGCGTGTTTGGTCGAGTGCCAGTGCTACCTAACCGCAGCAGCAGCCCCGTGCACACAACGCAACCAGCTGGTAAATGCAACATTTTCCAGGGATCGGGGCTGTGCTGTGCTGATTGGCTTGGAACGTGTTGCTCGCGCACTCAAAGAGGGCACGCTGGCGGGGATGTTGCTGCTGCTCATTCGTCCGCGACCGCCGCAATGTTTCAGTTTTTGAAGCGGATTGGACATATATGTAGCCGGATTTCCAAATAGCAAGTGAAATCGCTCCAGGGGTGCAGTGTGGTCGCTGAGTAGAGTGTTGTGGCGGGTGCCGTGTTTGGCCGCTTTCGGGTGGTTGGGGGTGGGCCTTCTTGGTCCCTTCATGGTCCTGGCTTTACAGCCGGTTATACCTGGGGTCTGCCTCTGGCTGCTTCAGGGCTGAGTGTGGTGCCTGTGGTGCCCACCACCTAGTGTGGGTGGCGCTACTGTGGGCTACTTTTGTAGCTTGATGATGATGATGAGAGTTTTACTTGACCTTTTTGGTGGGCCTTGTGCCTGCTGTCTGATCCTGCTGGAACTTTGGAACTGATTGTGACCGCCGGCCTGTGATTGTAAAACCCTCTTGTTGTTCATAAAAAAATCACATATTCACCTCCCACACTTCCTTCCAAGTGTGCAAAACACCACGCACAAAACACCACACACACTGCGCCCATGAACCTTGAATAGCGTTCACGGCCGGCTCTTTTGCATGGGGAAAGGCAAGGCACATGCGCGGCCCAAGTGGCGGCCTGACAAGGCAGGCGGCGGCAGTGGAGGCCCTGGCCACACGCCGCCCCAGAAGCGCCGGCCTGCTGGCACGTCGCTGCCTCGCGAAGACGTCGGCTGCGAACCTGGAGTGGATGATTATGATCGCTACCTCACGGACGAGCACTGGGAGGCCGTGGCACGCTTGCGTCTGGAGCAGCTTCAAGAGAAACACCGCATTTCTGAAACTGGGCGGAGGGGCATCACATGGGCCCCAGAAGAGAAATTGGAGGACGTTTTTCTGTTCTGCAAGCATGCGCCTCCCAGTGAACGCAGCGAACGCACCTCAGTGGACAGCGACGAGGCCAGCGGCAGCGACCGAGAGGAGGAGCCCGAGACGGAGAGCAGAGGGGGTGATGGCGAGCAGGGCGACGGCCATGCAGAAGCCATGCCGACCATGGCCATGCACATGGGCGGCCATGCACATGGGCCCGAGCCGCATGGAGGCGAGGAGGCATGCCCGACCCCAGTGCAAGATTGCCCCGCACCCAGCCTGCGCGGCGACGTCGAGGGTGAGGGTGAGGGTGAGGAAGAGGGCACGAGCGACAGCGGGCAACACGACGGCAGCGTAGACGGCCCAGCTTCCAGCTCGTGCGGCGACGATGAGGGTGGCGAGGGTGGACGCAGCAGCGGCGGGCGGCGGCAGAAGCAGCGGGAGGCTGAGGAGCAACCAAAGACCAGTAAGGCCCTGAAAAAACAGCAGAAGAAGCAAAAGCAGAGAGAGCTGGCGCGCCATCAACAGCAAGGGCGTGGCAGCCGCAGCGGCAGCGACAGCGACGAGTAGTTCAGCTTTTGGCGCACCATCCCTTATTTACTTCTGACTACAGGGGGCGCCAGGGCGCTACACTGGCAGGGGCGGCAGCGGCGGCGTTGGTTGACGTCGGCTTATGGTGCGCACGCACACTGCGCTGTAGGCAGGCATTCGCTGGGTCGCGTTGCGGGGGTGATGTGTTGCCTGTGTGCAGCGGCGCATCCCACCCGGAGGGACCGCGGCTCCACGCAGAGAACATATAACACTGTTTGGAAGTACCATGTAACACCTCTCTGTCTGTCTCTGCCGTCCGTCTCTCAGCGCCCCCACTACTGCCCGTGTCAGGGGGCTGACGAGGGCCTGTCCCCACTCTAGGCGAGCTCTGCCCTTAGGCTGAGGCCAGCACGCAGCCTAAGGGCCACAGCCCTGGTCCTGTAACAGCACGCCTGCTGCGCCTGCCCCCACGCCTGCAACACAAACACTGTCACTCCCACAAACTGCTGCTTGAAACGGTTGAGCACAAAAGCAATCATCACAGTCAGCCTCGCAGCAACAGTGTGGAAGCTGTATACAAGCGTGTACCACGACGCGCACGCGTGTGCCCACCACCTTGAAACCCCCGTTGCCTGTGCCTCAGCCGTCGCACCACCTTAGCCTACACACCGCTGCTGCTGCCGCCGCCTTTCCCGCCTTTGCCTCTGCCGCCGCCACCCCACGATCCTTGACGTGTGGGCGCCTTGGCGCCCGAGTCGGCAAAGATTTCCGACATAAGCAAGGGGGAGGCTGGCGGCGGAAATGCTTGAGAGTGAACGCCGAGGCACCTCTCTCGACGGGTGGTCAATTACATCCGTTCGTGTCGCCGCGCCCGCTCAGGTTCCAACGCCGGTGCCGGGGCTGCCCCCCTCCCCCCCGTCTACCACGCTTGTCGCAGCGCCGGCAGCTGCGTCCCCGCCTGCCTGCCGCCGCTGCTGTGACTGGCCTGCCTCGGCCCGTCGCATCTCATTTGGTTGAGTCCGCCACCGCTCATGTGCTGGACATGGACATGGTGCGCGCCCGGTGCGTGCCGTGGTACGTGCCTGGCATGGCCACGCAAACCCCCCAACTGGCTGCAACACCTGCGGTGCACCTGCGCCTGGCCTAACTGCGCCTGGTAGGCTGGCGCGCTGCATGGCCTTGCAGGCTCTCCTCGTAGAGCCCCCCTAAACGTGCAGTCTAGGCCTTACCTCAGCCCCGGGGTCCTCCGGGCACGCACGTGTAAAACCTGTAAAACCTAGCTGCGCCTGCGCGTGACGTGGTCGTAGATAACGACCTGCGCGCGCATGTGTGTGTGTGTGTGTGTGTGTGTGTGTGTGTGTGTGGCCGTGCACGTCGACACCGAGAGCGAGGTGCCCTGCTGCTGCGAGCTTCTGCAGCACCTGCGCGCGCATGTGTGTGTGTGTGCGTGCGTGTGCGTGTGTGTTTGTGTGTTTGTGTGCGGCCGTGCACGTCGATACCGAGAGCGAGTTGCCCTGCTGCTCACCAGTGCTTCTTCAATTGATTTCAATTTAGTACTTCTTACAGCCCGGCCGCAGACGGCCAGGGTCCAAATCGGCCGAAATCGGCAAAAAAACACGTCAAAAATTGCAAAATTCGGGCGGTAAACCTTTTTATAATTATAACTGCCCAGAAACCGCCGTAGGCGTTTTACCGCCCAATCAAAGAAGCACTGCTGCTCACCTGCGCGTACTCGTCAGTCAACAGTTCGGTGCGCGTGGAGTTGTCCCCTGGGCGCGCGCGCGGGTCGACGTTGATGACCTTGCGGTCGCGCTTGTTCTGCGCGGGTGGTGGTGGCGCAGTCGGGGGGGGGGGGTGAGTGCGACTGACAAAGCGCCGAAACCAAAGCTGAGCCACTGGTGTAACAGCTTGCGCATGTCCAGTAAGGAGTTAGCATGACACAACTGGGCCTTCACAACTGGGCCTTCAATCGGAGGAGAGCGGCTGTGAGATCCCTCTACCCTCGCACCGCGGGGCATACGTGTGGTTGCGCTGCTTCCTGTCGCGCACGGCCACTCTACTTCCCGCACCGGAGCACAGACACACACGCGCCCCCCCCTACGCGTGTGCACACCTTGAACAGCAGCCCCGCCTCGTTGTCCGCAATGACCTGGAAGTTGGGCGTCGGATTCGACGTCGACATTTGCGTCTCCCAGTTGTAGAAACTGAGGTCGGTCGGGCGCGGCATGAGCCGCTTCTTGCGGTCAAACACCGGCTCCATGTTCTCGCTGCGCAGCCGGTGCCCGTAGTCGACGTAGCCAGAGACCTTTGGTACAGGTTGGGTTTTAGGGTTAGGGTTTAGGGTTAAGGGTTAAGGTTTAAGAGTAAAACCTGGAACAGCCATGGGTGTGGATAAGTTAGTGTGGAGTGATGCCAGTGGATTGGTGATGGTGTGGATTTCACACCCTACGTGACACCAGTAACGATGTATGCGACCTGCCTCGGCGCTAGTGCCCGACTCCTAAACTCAGTTTCAGGCTGAAAATGGCGCTCGTGCGCGCACCTGGGGTGCGCGCACGCCCTGGACCTAGTCAGGGCACTAGGCCCTCAGATCCTCCCTATAGGGGAGTGGGATCTAGGAGGTAGAGATCTCTCAAGGAGAGATCCTACTGCCATCGGTCTTCTTAATATTGACTTGAGTTAAGCGGATCCAGGTTCAGTCTCAGTCCGAGTCGTACCTCCTGCCCCTTGGCGTTCTTGTCGCGCACAAACACAATCGTGGTGAGCTTGCCGTTGCGCACAGCCTCCTCGCGGTCCTTGAGCGCCTGCGTGCGTGCGTGCGTGAGTCTGTGTGAGAGTGGGTGCGTGTGTGTGTGCACGTGCGTGCATGTGTGGATGTGGGTGTGTTGGAGGGCTGGAGAGCTGAGCCCTCTGTTGAGAGAGGGTTCAGCGTGCGTATGCCTCAGTCGGTCGATGCGTTGGGGCCCACGCGCAAGGGCCCGATACCCGCTCCCCCCCCTGCCCCGCTCATGGGAGCAGCAGCAGCTGCAAAGTTAGCAGCGGCAGCGTGCATGTGTGTGCGTGCTCGCATGTGTGGTGCCCCAGGCAGCGAGCGCCGCGAACGAGGCGGCACGGGTGGCTGTTGCGCGTCGCGAGTGCACGCTTGTGCAAGCGCCTGCTGCCCACCTGCGCCGAGGGCACCCCCCCCACACACTCTACACACTGCCATGCGTTTTACAGTGAGGAGGAGGGTGCACGCGCGGCATGCGTGCTGCGTGTGGCATGCGTGCTGTGTGTGGAGCATGCTGACACGGCACGGCGCACCTGCAGCAGCGGGTAGTCCT
>VFSX01000032.1:721663-736663 GCA_016618255.1 Chlamydomonas sp. UWO 241
GCGTGTGTGCGTGTGTGTGTGTGTGTGTGTGTGCACCGCGGCCATGATCGAGGAGGGCGTGTCGGACGGGAACATGCTGCGCGTGTGTTCGTGTGTGTGTGTGTGTGTGTAGGGGGGGGGGCGTGTGTGTGTGTGCCGCCGCGGCCATGATCGAAGAGGGCATGTCGGACGAGAACATGCTGTGAGTGTGTGTGTGTGTGTGTGTGTGTGTGTGTGTGTGTGCAACGGCGGCCATGATCGACGAGGGCATGTCGATAAGAGCATGCTGCACGTGTGTGTGTGCGTGGGGGGGGGGGGGCGCGTGTGTGTGTGTCTGTGTGTGCGCCGCCACCGGGCCCGTTGCTGCCGGACCCGCCAGCCAGCGCCGCCGCGGCCGCCGCGGCCATGATCGACGAGGGCGTGTCGGACGAGAACATGCTGCGCGCGCGTGTGTGTGTGTGTGTGTGTGTGTGTGCCACCGCTGCCGGATCCGCCGGCCAGCGCCGCCGCGGCCACGATCGAAGAGGGCGTGTCGGACGAGAACATGCTGCGCGTGTGCATGAGTGTGTGGGGGCGTGTGGGGGGGGGGGAGCGTGTGTGTGTGTGTGTGTATGCGTTCGTGCGTGCGTGTGTGTGTGTGTGCGAATGTGCGTGTGTGTGTGTGTGTGTGTGTGTGTGTGTTGTGTGTGTGTGTGTGCCGCCGGGCCCGTTGCTGCCGGATCCGCCGGCCAGCGCCGCCGTGGCCGCCGCGGCCATGATCGACGAGGGCGTGTCGGACGAGAACATGCTGCGCGCGTGTGTGTGTGTGTGTGTGCCACCGCTGCCGGATCCGCCGGCCAGCGCCGCCGCGGCCGCCGCGGCCACGGTCGAAGAGGGCGTGTCGGACGAGAACATGCTGCGCGTGTGCATGAGAGTGGTTGGGCGTGTGTGTGTGGGGGGGGAAAGTGTATGTGTGTGTGTGTGCATGTGTGCGTTCGTGTGTGTGTGTGTGTGTGTGTGTATGTGCGTGTGTGTGTGTGTGTGCCGCCGGGCCCGTTGTTGCCGGATCCGCCGGCCAGCGCCGCCGCGGCCGCCGCTGTTAATAGATCGACCGAGGGCGTTGTCGACCGAGAACTATAGCTGACGCTCGGTGTGTGGTGTGTGTGTGCGCACCGTGCTCACAGCACGATTCGGGACGTCTAGCTGTAGACCATAATAGACATCCCGCCCGGCCAGCGCCGCCGCCGTAGCCGCTTCGGCCACGACCGAAAGAAGGGCGTGTCGGAACGAGAACATGCTGCGGCTGTGCATGAGTGTGTGTGGGTGTGTGTTGGGGGGGGGGGGTGCGTGTGTGTTGTGTGTGTTGGCGTGTGTGCGTGTTGACGTTTCGTAGCGTGTGGTGTGTGTGTGTGTGTGTGTGTGTGTGTGTGTGTGCCGCCGGCGCCCCGTTGCTGCGGATCCGCCGGCCAAGCGCCGCCGCGGCCCGCCGCGGCATGATCGACGAGGGCGTGTCGATCGAAACATGCTGCGCGCCGCGTGTGTTGTGTGTGTGTGTGTGTGTGTGTGTGTGGTGTGTGCCCATCGCAGCCGGGTATACGAACAAGTCGGCCTGTCCGTTGTAGATGGATCCGCCGCCAGCGCCGCCAGCGCGGCCCAACGATCGAGAGAGGGCGTGTCGGAACGAAACAATGCTGCGCGTGTGCATGAAGTGTGGGGGGCGTGTGTGGGGGGGGGAGCGTGTTGTGTGTGTGTGTGTATGCGTTCGTTGCGTTGCGTGTGTGTGTGTGTGCGAATGTGGCGTGTGTGTGTGTTGTGTGTGGTGTGTGTGTGTTGTGTGTGTGTGGTGTGCGCCGGAGCCCGTTGCTGCGATCCGCCGGCCAGCGCCCGCCCGCCGATGGCCGCCGGGCCATGAATCGCCGAGGGGGTGTCGGACGAGAACTGCTGCGCGCGTGTGTGTGTGTGTGTGTGTGCCACCGCTGCCGGATCCGCCGGCCAGCGCCGCCGCGGCCGCCGCGGCCACGGTCGAAGAGGGCGTGTCGGACGAGAACATGCTGCGCGTGTGCATGAGAGTGGTTGGGCGTGTGTGTGGGGGGGGGGAAAGTGTATGTGTGTGTGTGTGCATGTGTGCGTTCGTGTGTGTGTGTGTGTGTGTGTGTATGTGCGTGTGTGTGTGTGTGTGCCGCCGGGCCCGTTGTTGCCGGATCCGCCGGCCAGCGCCGCCGCGGCCGCCGCGGCCATGATCGACGAGGGCGTGTCGGACGAGAACATGCTGCGCGTGTGTGTGTGTGTGTGTGTGCCACCGCTGCCGGATCCGCCGGCCAGCGCCGCCGTAGCCGCCGCGGCCACGATCGAAGAGGGCGTGTCGGACGAGAACATGCTGCGCGTGTGGGCTGAGTGTTCGTGGGTGTGGTGTGTGTGGGGGGGGGCGTGTGTGTGTGTTTGCGGTGTGCGTGTGTGGTTCGCGCGTGTGTGTGTGTTGTGTGTGTGTGTGTGTGTGTGTGTGTGTGTGTGTGCCTTGCCCGGCCGTTGCTGCAGGGATCCGCCCGGCCAGGCGCCGCCGGCGGCCTGCAGCCGCGCGGCCATGATCGACGAGGGGCGGTGTCGGAGACGAGGAACATGCGGCGCGCGCTGTGTGTGTGTGTGTGTGGTGTGTGGTGTGTGTGTGTTGGTGCCACCGCTGCCGCAGGCTCCGCCGGCCAGCGCCGCCAGCGGCCCAGATCGAAGAGGGCGTGTCGGACGAGAACATGCCTCGCGCGTGTGCCATAGTGGTGTGGGGGCGTGTGTGGGGGGGGTGAGCGTGTGTGTGTGTGGTGTGTATGCGTTCGGAGCGGCGTGTGTGTGTGTGTGCGGATATGTGCGTGTTGTGTGTGTGGTGTGTGGTGTGTGGTGTTGTGTGTGTGTGTGTGCCGCCGGCCCTTGCTGCCGGATCGCCGCCAGCGCCGCCAGTGGCGCCGGGCAAATGATCGACCGAGCGTGTCCGGACGAGAACATGCGCGCGCGTGTGTGTGTGTGTGTGTGTGGCCACCGCTGCCGATCCCGCCGGCCAGCGCCGCCGGCGCCGCCGCGGCCGACGGTCGAAGAGGGCGTGTCGACGAGAACATGCTGGCGCGTGTGCATTTAGAGTGGTTGGGGCGTGTGTGTGTGGGGGGGAAAGTGTATGTGTGTGTGTGTTGCATGTGTGCGTTTCTGTGTGTGTGTGTGTGTGTGTGTATGTGGCGGTGTGTGTGTGTGTGCCGCGGGCACCCGTCTGTTGCCGATCCGCGGCCAGCCCCGCCGCGGCTGCCGCGGCATGATCGACGCGGGCGTGTCGGACGAGAACATGCTGGCGTTGTGTGTGTGTGTGTGGCCACCAGCTGCCGGGTCCCGCCGGCCCAGCGCGCGGCCCGGCGCAGCCGCCGCGGGCCACGATCGAACGAGGGCGTGTCGGAACGAGAACGCATGCTGCGCGGTGTGCGATGAGTTGTGTGTGGGCGTGTGTGTGGGGGGGGGGGGGGGCGTTGTTGTGGGGGGGGCGTGTGTGTGAGTGTGTGTGCGTTCGTGCGTGTGTGTGTGTGTGTGTGTGTGTGTGTGCCGCCGGGCCCGTTGCTGCCGGATCCGCCGGCCAGCGCCGCCGCGGCCGCCGCGGCCATGATCGACGAGGGCGTGTCGGACGAGAACATGCTGCGCGCGCGTGTGTGTGTGTGTGTGTGTGTGCCACTGCTGCCGGATCCGCCGGCCAGCGCCGCCGCGGCCACGATCGAAGAGGGCGTGTCGGACAAGAACATGCTGCGCGTGTGCATGAGTGTGTGTGGGCGTGTGTGGGGGGGGGAGCGTGTGTGTGTGTGTGTGCGTTCGTGCGTGTGTGTGTGTGTGTGTGTGTGTGCGAATGTGCGTGTGTGTGTGTGTGTTTTGTGTGTGTGTGTATGTGCCGCCGGGCCCCTTGCTGCCGGATCCGCCGGCCAGCGCCGCCGCGGCCGCCGCGGGCATGATCGACGGGGGCGTGTCGAACGAGAACATGCTGCGCGCGCGTGTGTGTGTGTGTGTGTGCCACCGCTGCCGGATCCGCCGGCCAGCGCCGCCGCGGCCGCCGCGGCCACGGTCGAAGAGGGCGTGTCGGACGAGAACATGCTGCGCGTGTGCATGAGTGTGTGTGTGTGTGTGTGTGTGTGTGTAGGGCTCCAAATTATAATATCACTCTGATTTTTTCAATATTACAGTTACAGTTACAGTTACATGGCATTCCAGCTAAGACAACACTAGTCCTAGTGCCACCGCCCTGTGAAGGACGATAGCCACCAGCCGGTTACCTGCCGTCTAGACTACCGCTCCCGCCGGCTAGTTTAGACCCAAAAAAGTCCCTGAGGGACATGTCTGGCAAGGAGCGTATAGGAAAGGACCGTCCTCCTCCTGGCCTTTGAGGCCAACCACGCGGGCTGTGCCGACTGGCGGCGCTGAAGCAGAAAAGTCCCCGCCTGGCATGGTGCATGGTTGTCCACTCCATGCATGGGGCTCTGCCTGCGCCCCATGCGTCATGCATGGCCAGGTTCCACCCTCCAGGGGGGCCTGGGCAAACAGAGTCGTCATGGCAGGCTGCCTGAAGACCAATGCCGACGCCAGTCACCGGCAGACGAGCGACCCCGAGGATGAGCGCGGTGACAAACGCTGCGATTGGTGTAGCGGATTTACTCTGTGTTGCCTCGGCGGTCGCCACCGCTGAAGCCGTGATGGTAGCCCGCCTCCACGGGCAGCCATCTTGACCAATGTCCAGCATGCATTGACGGGCGCCAGCTCCTCCGCTCGGCGATCAACTCGTCGAGATCGGTGCCGCATGGCGTCCTGCATGGGGGGAGGAAAAGGGCTGTCTCCCAGCACGGGCCGTGGCAGCGCCGCGGCTACTCGCCAAGCCATGGCAGCGCCGGGCAAGCCGCTCCGTGTAGTGTTCCACCGAGGGGCAGTCTAGCAGGAGCCAGGCCAGTCGTATTTTATCCCGCTCGTCAGCGGCACGGAGATCCTCGTCACCAGCAGCGCCGCATAGCTGGGTCCAGGGCTCGGCGACGAGAACGCGCCTCCGTTAATATTATATAATATATTATTATTTATATATATTATATTTATGCCATTTGTTTTGACTGGCTGGGTTTACGGACCTGTAACGTGGTGTGTGTGTTCATCCCACCCCTCTAAGCAACTTTGGCCTTTGGGACGTTTCAAAACTCAGGTTTGCTTACATTTCAGAACAGAAAAAAAACAGGCAGGTGTGGCACGCGGTGTGGCGCGCAGTGTGGCGCACGGTGCCCCCCCCCCCAAACCTCTGTACGCTGCTGGCGGGCAGCATGCAACACACCTTTCATGGCCAGTGGGGCGTTCCACAACTCGCTCTTGCTTAGATTTCAGATAGGCAGAGAACAAGCAGGTGTGGCGCGCGGTGTGGTACGCGGTGCACACGCCCTCCTCCCCCCCCCTCCCTCCACAACCCCCCCTGAGTCCTGCTGGTGGGCAGCATGCATGCAGAGTGGCTAGGTGACAAGCGCAGGGCCAGTTGTCTATATGAGATGGGGACCAATGTGAGATGGGGAAATCGCCCCCCCTTGAAGGTTGTGCTGGACTCAAGGCCTGAGGGTGACCTTGGGCCGGAGTTTTGTGCTAAGTGCCACCTCACCTTGGCAGGCAGCCGGCTGGTGGCTACCGCCCCTCACAAGTAATTGTTAGGGCCAGAACTGGACTTGGGTCTAGGCGGTGGTACTAGGACTAGAGGTAGTCTTTGCTGGAAAGCCGATGTAACTGTAACTGCCACCTCAAAGGGGTGAAACCAACCTTCATGGATTGAGATGAAACTTGGAGCATTGGAAGGCCCTTGATGAGCACAAACAAACACGTCGAGTGGCATATGGCTGATTTTGGGTGCAAGTGGTGGGCAACTGCGATCTACTTATCGTATTATTAGTGTGGGGGCGGTATTATAGTGTGGACACAGAAATACACACCCCTAGTGCGTCTTCTGTGCAGGGGGGATGCTGGATTAGCTTTGCCATGGCCTGCATATGTCCACCAGAGCATGCCTGTACGACAGCAGACTGCAAGGCGGCCGTTTGGGGGCATTTGAGCGATTTATAATACCCCCAAAGTACAAATATTATAATAATACTATACAATATTATATAATATTACGATATATATAGTAGACTGGAGCCCTATGTGTGTGTGCGTGTGTGCGTTCGTGCGTGTGTGTGTGTGTGTGAGTGTGTGCCGCCGGGCCCGTTGCTGCCGGATCCGCCGGCCAGCGCTGCCGCGGCCGCCGCGGCCATGATGGACGAGGGCGTGTCGGACGAGAACATGCCGCGCGTGTGCATGAGTGTGTGTGGGCGTGTGAGTGTGTTGGGGGGGAGCGTGAGTGTGTGTGTGTGTGCGTGTGTGCGTGCGTGCGTGTGTGTGTGTGTGTGTGCATGTGTGCGTGCGTGTGTGTGTGTGTGTGCGTGCGTGTGTGCGTGTGTGTGTGTGTGCCGCCGGGCCCGTTGCTGCCGGATCCGCCGGCCAGCGCCGCCGCGGCCGCCGCAGCCATGATCGACGAGGGCGTGTCGGACGAGAACATGCTGCGCGTGTGCGTGAGTGTAGGGTGCCAGCTTGGTTTCGATCCTAGGCAAAACAAGGAATAGAAAAAACCTGCGGGACGTGCCTGCCTCCGTTGGCCCCCCCCGGCAGCCGCGTGTTCCGCGCGATGGTCACCCGCGGCGGCCCGACCGCGCGCGCGGCCGCCTCGCCCTGCGTCAGCGGCACCGCGTCCTTCTTGTAGTAGAGCGCGTTGAGCGGGTTGTACTTGTTGTACTGCGTGTGTGGGGGGGGGAGTGTGGGGGCCGGGTGTGTTGTGGGGGGCGGGGAATGTGTGTGTTTGTGTGGGGGGGGGCATGTGCTCGTTGTGAGGTGTCTGTGTATGTGTGTGTGGGGGGTGGTTGGGGGAGGGCATCGAGAGGTGTAGTAGAGCGCGTTGAGCGGGTTGTACTTGTTGTACTGCGTGTGTGGGGGGGGGAGTGGGGGGGCGTGTGTGTTGTGAGGTGTCTCGTGTGTGAGGTGGTTGTGGTGGTTGTGGCTGCCTCGCCCTGCGTCAGCGGCACCGCGTCCTTCTTGTAGTAGAGCGCGTTGAGCGGGTTGTACTTGTTGTACTGCGGGGGGGGGGGGGGGGGGATTTTACAGTCCGTCGGACGCCTTTGATGGCGCACTAGACCCTAGGAAAGAGGCCGGCCGCTGTCAAAATTAGACCCCTAGCATGCCACCTGCATCCTGATTGCTGTGCACGCGGTGCGTGTGTGTGTGTGGGGCGTGTGTGTGTGTGTGTGTGTGTGTGTGTTGTGACAGATGTCCTTGTGTGTGTTGGAGGGGGGCTCGAGAGGTGTGGCGGCGGGAGGGTGTGCGTATGTGTTGGGGCCGAGGGGGGGGGGGAGGCTCGACGCGTAAGCGTGTACGCGCACGAGATACGAGCACGAGCACGAGCACGAGCACGAGCACGAGCACGAGCACGAGCACGAGCACGAGCACGAGCACGAGCACGAGCACGAGTGTACGCGCACTGAAGACCGCGGGAGCCCTGCCCTGCCCGCCCCCTCCCCCTTCCTCCCAGCTACCGTGGGCTACTTGTGTAGCTTGACCTTTTGTAGCTTGACCTTTTGGTGGGCCTTGCAGCGTCATCGGCGTCTGCCCGCCCGGTCCCCCACCCACCCACCCATGCCCCAGATCTAAATCTATATGGCGGCTGCACCCGCGCCGCCCCTGACGACATCCTAGACACGGCAGACATGGCCGTGTCTAGGATATCTGGAGTTGTCTGGAGCTGTGGCGCGCACAGTGGTTGCCTTTTTGGCTCTTCACAGCCATTTGGCTGTGCTACGGCTGTACCTTGACCTTGCACACAGGTTAACCCATTTGGTGGATTGGAAGTCTGATGATCCCACCAGATGGAGCTTGCCAATAGCTGTCAAATGACCTATGTATGAGGACAAACGGTCGACGCGGTCAAAGTAAAATCCGGCTGTGGAAGAGTTAATTCATCATCTTAAAGAAGAAAGCCACTCGGCGCGCACCTGCAGCGTCATCGGCGCCTGCCCACCCGTCCCATACCCGTCGGTCACGTGGCCCCCGGCTCCCAGCAGCAGCGGCATGTCCTTGGACAGGTAGTGCGCCTGGTGGTGCGGAGCAGCGACGGCACGTTAGTTGGAAGGGTCTAACTAACCGGGGGGGGGGGGGGAGGTCAGTTGGAGTTCCGGTTGCGCTCGTGCCGACACAAGGACGATAATGAGGGGGACGATGACGAGGCGACTGATGCGGCCGGCTTGCGGCTTGCGGCTCACCTCGCGCACGCGCGCACGCTTGCACGCGTTGTCGGTGGCCACGATGCGCGCGAACGACGCGTTGTCCTCGCTCGTGGCTGCCGCGAGGTACGCGTCGAGCGACACGTGGGGCGCGCGCGCGGTCGCGCCGGTGGCGGCGGCGAGCGCGGCCGCGGCGGCAGCGGTCCCGCCCGGCACGGGGTCGAACGGCGCGCCGCCGCCGCCGCCGTGGCAGCCGCCGGGCGTGTCGCCGCCCCCCCCTCCGTGGCCGTGCACGAGCGGCGACATCGCGGGCGTGCGCAGCGCTGCTGCAGACAGCAGCGCCGCCGCCGCTGCCGCGGCGTTGGCGGCGGGAGTGTCTCCCCCCCCGCGGCCGGACGCGAGCGGTGTGGGCGTGTCCCAGCCCGTGCCGCTCGCACCCGGCCTGGACGGCGTGGCATCCCCGAGCGTGCCGGGCGTCGCGCCTCCGGGGGTGCCAGTCATGCCGGTGTGCCGCGGCGTGCCGGCGGGCGTGCTGCCGTGCAGCGGAGTGGAGAGCCCCACGCGCCGGTGCGCGATGTTGATCTGCGCCTGGCGGATGCGCGCCGGGTCGCCGCTCTTCACCGCCTGCAGCCACTCCAGCTGCGAGCGCATCTTGGGCACGTCGGGGAAGTAGTCGCGCCTGGCAGCGCAAGTGGGGAGGGGGGGGGGGTCAGGTCGGCAGTGTGCTCGCGGTTGCGGCCCACGGTTGGGATATATAACAACGTGCTCGACGGGCCCCATGCAGGTGCCATGCAGGTACCATGCAAGCGTGCCATGCAGTGCGCGCATTGCACCCCCGCCCTCCCCCCTTACCCTCCCACTCACTCGATGATGGCCTCAATGTGGCTGGTATAGGTTTCCTCGTCCAACACCTCCTTCACGCGGTCTGATTGATTCAGTGGGTGTCGCGGTGCTGGTGGAGGCATAAGCGCCATGACGGTCGCGTCCATGACTGCTGCTGTCACCACTGCCTGTCTGCTGGAAGAGAGCCGCAGCGGCGGGCCGAGGCCCTGGAGAGAGACACCTACGACTGTTGCGAGGTTGCGAGAAGGTGGTAGTGGCCTGTGCGGGTCCCTGTCGTGGCTGGGATACAAGGCAGAGTAGTGCGTGGAGTAGAGACCACTTCTCCTATGTGTGCATACATGTATGTGGGGACCCACACTCCCGCCCACACTCCCGCACGCAAACCTTGGATCACTAAAGTCCTTGAGGCGGGAGATCAATATGGGTCCCTCAAATTTCTTCAACACCGACTGTGTGTCTCACCGCATGCTCTCCACCGGGGTATTGCAGGTGCGCCTGGAATGGCACTCTGCGTTAGCATGCACACACACAGACACACACACACACACACACACACACACACACACTGTGCGTGTGCCGGGGAGAAGCTGCTCTGCACATGCCCGAGGGCAAGACACACACACACACACTCACACACACACACACACGCACACACGCACACACGCACACACGCACACTTACACACACACACACACACACACACAGACACACGGTCGCATGCACACACAACACAACCACACGCACGCACACGCACACACACACGCACGAATACATGCGCGCGCCCGTCGCCGCCCACCCACACACACATTTCAGGTGTTTGTGGGATGCCTGGTGGGCTTCATCCCTCCGGACGCCGTCGTGCACTTCCGCTCCGTGGTGACGGCACACCTCGAGGTCTGAGGTTGCTGTGACTGGGGGTCGCGCACACCGTGGGACACCAATATAGCAGAAGGCTGAGACGATGGGGAAGTCCGAGAAGATGAAAAGATGCAAAAGATGCAAAATATCGAAAGGGAGAGTGTGGGAGCATGGCATGTGAAATCTTCCGTTAGAGAGGAGATGAAGAAGAAGAAGAAGAAATAACCAATCTTCAAGGCTTAGGGCATACATTGGTGTCGCAAAGCTCGCCGCGCAACAGCTGCAGGTTGCTGCAGGCCCAGCTTGCAGTCCATGCAGCTCCGCCCCCAAACGCTCTCTTGACACTATACCATGTCTGTGGTATGCGCCTGTCATATGTCTGATGAACTCACACTCGCACACACACACACACACGCACACGCACAAGCACACACAAACACACAAGTACACGCACACGCACACAAACACACACACTACCCGCCGCATTGCTGCAGTTCGTCCAGAACGGCATGCTGCAGGCGATCATCGGGCTCGCAGTGCCACGCATGGGCCACGGCCCGGCCGGGCTCGCGGCGCTCGAGGCGACGACGCTGCTGGGAACACTCCTCAACGGCGGCGCATTCTTGCACCCAATGTTCACGGGCGTGGGATCGCCCCTCGCCCCCACCATCCACGCGAGCCACCCGTACAAGTAGGTACAAGTAGGCCCTACCACAATCCCAACTCCTTAGGCGTGCAAGTGACTGCGGTCATAACGCCTGAGGCGGCCGGGGGTGCGCCTCAGGCGATTGGGGTAGCGCCGAAGGCGGTCGAGGGTGGCGCCTGAGGCGCCGCCTGAGGCGCCACCTGAGGCGCCGCCTGAGGCGCCGCCTGGGGCGTTGGGAATGTGGTAGGGGTTGAGTGTGCAGTGGTGCTGCTTGCTTGGCGCCAGCCACTGTGTGCGGGGGGGGCTCGTACGTGCTCTCTTAAGTCCCACTGGAGCTTTCTCCTTGGAGTCGTATGTGTGGCCGCCGGCAGGGGATTGTTAACTCTCTTGTTCATCAATCAAGTAAGTGCGGAGTAGCCCTGGTCCCTCCCTCAAGCCGTGCCACTGGCGTGGCGGTTGTGCTCGTGAGGGAGCACGAACGTGTGGCACACGTTGGGTGGTTTCGCTAGGATCTTGGAGAAAGAATGGATCAACACGGGCCTCACGACCCAGTTCCTGAATCTCCCGCCGCCCGCCGGGGCATTGTTCTTGTGGAAATGACGCTTTCACACTTTCCGGGTCGAAATTTGCGCAGTTTCATCCCGCGGCGCCAGGCCGAAACGATCAATCTGAACACGGTGTTGCAGGTTGGCGGGTTGTGGGTCGGCTAATGGAACCACTGCTCACGTCGCTGCCCCTCCTGTGCAGCGCAACCCTTCCTCACTCCGCCGCCTTTCCAACTTCCGCCTCTCCAACTTCCCCAACTCTCGCCCGCAGGGAGGTCAGCGACAGCAGCCCCTGCCACTACTCGCTCATGACGTGCGGGATCGCCATCGTCGCCGCGCTGGTCTTGGCCCTGGCAGGGCTGCTCATGGGGCCGCGCGAGGCAACCGCCAAGGCGAAGAGGGAGTAGAAATCGAGTGGCGAGGCCCATGGGTCAACCGCCAAGGCGAAGAGGGAGCAGGAATCCAGTAGTTCTACAGGTTTTACACGTACGCGCTTGGAGGTGATAGCACATAAAAAAAGTAGTAGAAGCTGGGTGATAAAGCGCGTGCGTGGTGAGGGACTGTTGTGGGGCGAGGCTCTGGCAAGGCTCGCGTATTGACCAGCTGCAGATGCAAACCTGAGCCCCTTAATCAAGCCCCCTCATGACAGCCTGGACATGGGACACACCTGTTCTGCATGCAGGGCTGCAGACACATGCGTGTACATGGCAGCTGGTTAACCGTATGAGGATCTCTCTTTCTTGAGACTGACTGGCGTAGCGTTTCGTCAAAAGTATTAACACGACTGGAGCGAAACCCCAAGTAAAAACACAGACCCAAAGCTGCAGCCGGCGAAGAGCGCACACCTCCTAGTGTACACACGTGCAGAGTGGCCTCAGTAGTTGTGTGGCCCCGGCCGTCCGTACCGTATGCTCAGTTGTTCGTGTCACGCAGCGTCGCCAGTGGTGCCCCTGTGTCGCGTCGACAGCGCCGCTCTCTCTTCCGCATGCCTCCTGCATCGTCACTCCCCACCTCTCCCAACACTGACTGTTGCTAATCCCGCCAACTGCAGCTCGAAAGGGTGACACACACACGCGCACTAATCACAGTGGGCCTCAGGGGCAACAAGCGTGTGCTAGCTGAATACAAGCGGGCCCCGCCGCCGCCGCCGGAGCCTCTCGCCAGAGCCTCCGCCTCCACACAACCACCAGCACCTGGTAGGCTGGCGCGCTGCGTGGCCTTGCGGGCTCTCCTAGTAGAGCCCCCCTAGACGTGTAGTCTAGGCCTTAAATCACGCCCTGGGGTCCTCCGGGCGCATACGTGTAAAACTTGTAAAACCAGCACCGCCGCCTTCACCGCCACCGCGCGCCGCGGCCGCCTTTGCCGCCGCGCGCCGCCGCCCGCCGCGGCCTACACGCCTCCGCTGCCGAAGCCTGCCGCCGCAGCCGCCGTGGCCGCCTTTGCGTCGGCTGCCGCCGCCGCCGCCACCGCGCGCGCCGTGACGCCCGAGTCTGCAACGTTCTCGTACACGTACAGCATGCCAGAGAAGCCGGCAACGAGGAAGAGAGAGCCGTGGAGCGCGAGGCCGGGCGGGAGGAGCAGGCCCCCGCCCGCCTGGGAGGGGGTGCCAGCGGACGCGTCACCTGCCAGGGTTTAGGGGGTTCAGATGTCAACGCAGGGTCAACAGTGAAGGGGTTCGAGGTCTTAAGTAGGAGACAGAAGAGCGCGAGGCCGGGCGGGAGGAGCAGGCCCCCGCCCGCATGGGAGGGGGTGCCGGCGGACGCGTCTCCTGCCAGGGTTGAGGGGTTCAGACGTCAGGGCAGGGTCAAAAGTGGAGGGGTTCAAGGATTTAAGTATGAGATGGAAGAGCGCGAGGCCGGGCGGGAGGAGCAGGGCCCCGCCTGCCTGGGAGGGGTTGCCGGCGGACGCGTCAACGCTTGCGAGGGTTTAGGGGTTCAGATGTCAAGGCAGGGTCAACAGGGAAGGGGTTCAAGGGGGTTGGAATTAAGTAGGAGACGGAGAGCGCGAGGCCGGGTGTGAGGAGCAGCCCCCCTGAAGCAACCACGCGCGTGCCCGTGCCCCTACTACACGCACCTGCAGCGCCCAGGCCCAGCGACTCTGCCGACAGCCGCCACGCGCCGGGCGGCGCCATCAGCGCGACGGTGACCGTCGCCTCGTCCGTTGCAAACGCCTCGTAGCGCTCGTTCTTGACGTTGGTGGGCGTGGCGCCTGGCGAGCGAGGGTGAGGTAGGGTGGTGTGTGGGTAGGGGTGTGTGTGCGCGTTTGGAGGGGTCTCCGCGTTGCTGGGCGTGGCGCCTGGTGAGTTTAGGGTATTGGGTTTAGGGTTCAGGCGCCTTTGTGGGTTTAGGGTTTTGGCGATGACCGTTGCCTCGTCTGTCGCATACGCCCCACAGCGCTCGTTCTTGGCGCCGACGCCCCGCAGGCTTCCTCACTCACCCTCACTCTACTCTCACTCTCACTGTCACTAACTCTACTCACTCTCACTCCCCCACACCCACACGCACGCAGCCGTGCCGCTGCCTCCTCTCTTCCCCTTGGCCGCGCCAGCGCGTGCTCCGGCCCCACCAGCCTGCTCCCCTGCTTAGCCAATGCAGCCGACGCCCCGCAGGCTCCCTCTACTCATTCACTCTCACTTCAGTCACTCACTCGCAATCAGTCTCACTCCCCCACACCCACACCCACGCACCCGTGCCGCTGCCCCCCCTCTTGCCCTTGGCCACGCCAGCTCCGGCCCCGCCAGCCTGCGTCCCTGCCGCTGCCAACGCAGCCGACGCCCCACAGGCTTCCTCTACTCACGCACTCACTCTCCCCCCCACCCACACACGTACACACCCGAGCCGCTGCCCCCCCTCTTGCCCCTGGCCGCGCCAGCTCCCGCTCCCCACAGCCTGCTTCCCTGCCATGCCAATGCAGCCGACGCCCCGCAGGCTCCCTCCACTCATTCACTCTCACTTCAGTCACTCACTCGCAATCAGTTTTACTCCCCCACACCCACACCCACGCACCCGTGCCGCTGCCCCCCCTCTTGCCCTTGGCCACGCCAGCTCCGGCCCCGCCAGCCTGCGTCCCTGCCGCTGCCAACGCAGCCGACGCCCCACAGGCTTCCTCTACTCACGCACTCACTCTCCCCCCCACCCACACACGCACACCCCCGAGCCGCTGCCCCCCCTCTTGCCCTTGGCCACGCCAGCTCCGGCCTTGCCAGCCTGCTTCCCTGCTCTGCCAACGCAGCCGACGCCCCACAGGCTTCCTCTTCTCACTCACTCACTCACCCACCCACCCCCACACAGACGCACGCACCCGAGCCGCTGCCCCCCCCTCTTCCCCTTGGCCGCGCCAGCTCCGGCCTCCCACAGCCTGCTTTTTCCCTGCCGCTGCCAACGCAGCCGATGCCCCACAGGCTTCCTCTACTCACTCACTCACTCCCCCCCCCCCCCCACACACAAGCACCCGTCCGCTGCCCCCCCCCTCGTGCCCCTGGCCGCACCAGCTCCGGCCTCCCACAGCCTGCCTTTTCCCTGGCGCTTCCAACGCAGCCGATGCCCCACAGGCTTCCTCTACTCACTCACTCACTCACTCACTCACTCACCCCCCCCACACACACGCAAGTACCCGTGCCGCTGCCCCCCCCCTCTTCCCCTTGGCGCGCCAGCTCCGGCCCTGCTAGCCTATTTTTTCCCTGCTCTGCCAATGCAGCCAACGTCCCGCTGGCTTCCTCTTCTCACGCACTCACGCGCTCACTCTCACTCCCCCGCACACACGCCCACGCACCCGAGCTGCTGCCCCCCCTCTTGCCCCTGGCCGCGCCAGCTCCGGCCTCCCACAGGCTGCGTTCCTTCTCTGCCAACGCAGCCGACGCCCCGCTGGCTTC